>BLSH010288734.1:415676-431682 GCA_018402905.1 Glandirana rugosa
TTTTTAGTTGATCTAGGTAGTCTTTTTTTCAACCTGATTAGCTATGTAACTGTGACCATTCTCATTCACAGCATTCCTTGTAACTGTTTTGGGAAAGCAGTATATTAATGGGTTATAGCAACATAGCAAAGAGCACAGGTCAGCAGAGGCTCACTCTACGGAGGTTTGCGTTATACAGCACCTTGTCCTAAGACACTGCAAGCTCTAATAGCTGCGTAATGTAAAGACGAGTGCTTTCTAGGTCCTTACAGGAATGACAAATTGGCTTTAAAATTATTACATTATTAAAAATAAAACAAAATGACTTCCTACTTTTTTTTTATTCTTGTTGTCGTCTCAAGTCGCCCCAAGTCGCATGACTTCTAAAATCCCATTGAAATGAATGAGCCATCTTAATATACACTACTGAAGTTGTTCCGACTTCAAGGTGACTTCAGAAAAGGTTCCTGTACTACTTAGAGGCGACTTCTTATCTGACTTGTGCCCATAGAATTGAATAGAAGTTGCCTCCAAGTCGGATCCCCCATCTAAATACAAGTTACTTTGTAGTGTTAAAGAAAATAATTTATTTGAGGCAGCCCCCTCCTTCCCTTCTCTGATTGGCCACTGGCAAAGTCGCCTGACATAAGTCACCTTAAGTCGCCCTGAAGTCGGCTCCTGTGTGAATGCAACCTTAGAAGATCAGTAAATGTAGGTTGATGAGTTGTATTGTTCTAAAATTGTTGCAAAATGGAAATGGGGCTATAGACCCCATGTGTGGCAACTTTGATTGGTCTGGCATTGTCACGTGGAGGTGGGTTCTTTTTGTTAAAGTATCTTTGTTCCCAATGTCCCCTTGGTGTACAGTGCTAAATGGATACTTCAGTTTATTTTTATTAATATATGTTCGGGTGGCACTTCCTGTATTGGTGATTCCCATATGCTATGCATACTAGCACATTATGACATTGCCTTGCAGGGATGTATTTTAAAAACTGCGGTTTACTACCGCTTTAAATAGCTTTGTTGGTTTGTCGTGCACAAGTGCAGTGTAGCGCGCCACTTTTCTTTTCTACGTTTTGGATAGAATAAGTGAGGGTTAAACAACCTTTCATTTTTTGCCATCTGTGTCCCATTGGGGAGATTTTTCTTCACTTCCTGTCCCATAGCCAAACAGGAAGTGGGAGTAAATCACTGCAAATTAAGGGAATCCCTTGGGGACCCCAGGCCAGCAGAAAAAGTGTCCCGATTTGGAAGATTTCCCCTCTATTACATTTTTGGGGACATCCCAAAATCCTGAGTTTTCTTTTACTTTCATGGGGTAAAGAGGACAAATGGAGTGAATCTCGATCACGATTTGAAAATCGGACGACAGAACGTCCATATTTTTTTTTTTTTTTTTTTTGCATGTTTAATCTCAGATCGAATCGGAAGAGTTTACTAAAGTCACAAAAATTCTCATACGACGGAATAAAAAATCTTAAGTGATGTCATGTGTACTGATTAAACGAAAATCGTACGATGCGTTATGCGATCAAAAGTTTCATGCATGTGCGATCGAATATTATCGGATGAACTGTCATGATCGGCTCTCGTAAGCGGTGTACGAACGATCCGATTATCATACGATCGCCTCATTTGCTGTATTTTTCGTCTGATTTTCTGATCGTGTGTGCGGGCCATGACAGGGGACACAGCAATAAAAATGTACAGGTTCTAATCCATCTCCACTCTATCCGAAACAAAAGAAAACATTTTGCCTCTAGTTGTACTTTAATGACGCCCCAAACGCAGTGCGATTTGCCTGCGCTGGACTGTGAATCGCACAATTTTTTTTTTTTCATTTACTGGAAAGCAGGTTTTCCTTTTTATGGGCATTTCTTTATTTTCTATGCTTTCTTTTCGTTTTTACTTCTGCAGATAACCTTGGTAGAACGTTTTTTTTTTTTTTTTTATTCAGGGGAAAGGCTGAAAAAAATAAAATGACTGTGGTTGTAAATTTCATAGACGCTGGGCCTTCTCTTTGTATTTTACATATTTGAGATTCCAGGTTATAGAGTTTTAGTGCACGGCACTGTGAAGGATGATGGTGGTTTATAAATAAAGCTTGGTAATAAGGCAAAGCATCTGCAGAGAGCGAAAACCCAGCCGCCCTCCCCTGGGGCCGCCTCGCTCTCCCCCCTGCTGGTATTGTTGTGACTGGGCTGAGCTTGGCTGGAGAAAAATAAGGGTGATTTAGACACGAGCATGCTTACATTTGTTTAAAGCTGTATTCCATCCAAAAACAAATATTTTATTTGTTGCAGTTTACTAATCATTTAACGTGGGGGCTGCTTTTAGTTTTCTTTTTTTTTTTTGGGGGGGGGGTGTCTCCCCCCTTCATTTTCATCTGGGAATCTGGCCAGTAGCGCACATCCTGTCTTAAGGCTCAATTCACACCTATGCATGTTGCTTTTGAGCATTTCGGCAGTGCTTTTTGCTGTGGTTTTGATGCCTTTTGCATTTTTTTAAATTTTTTTTTCTTTTGTTGTTGAGCAGATTAAACTCTTGCCGACCGCCCGCCTCACCTGACGGCGGCTGCGATAGCTAATATTGTGAGCACATGCGCCACCGGAGGCGCACTCGCATGTTTTTCTTTGCAAAATTGTCGCTCTTCTTTTCTTTATAGCGGTGATCAGAAATGACGCAAAGGGGATCATATACCGCCAAAAGAAATCTCTATTTGTGGGGGGGAAAAAAGGACGCACATTGTTTGGGTACAACGTCGCACGACCGCGCAATTGTCTGTTAAAACGATGCAGTGCTGAATTGCAAAAAGTGCCCTGGTCCTAAGGGAAATCCTTCCTGGGCTGAAGTGGTTAAACAATGCAAAATGCATCAAAAACGCTCTAAAAAAAAAGCACTATATGCTTTTCTGCTGCTTCTCTGTTGAAGTCCATAAAATCAAAAAAAGTGACATTATTTTACGTTTAAAAAAAAAAAAAAAAAAGTCCCTGACCCTTTCCATAAAGCAGAGGCACCACAATGTATTGATGTGAACGTGTTCTATAGGAAACCATGTTAAAATCCTCCTGCGTTTTTGCAAAAAGCAGGAAAAAACGCATTAGTGTGAACCGAGACTTAGGACTCCGCTTTGCTGTGCAGATCACATGCGATGACTGTGCAATGCGAATTTCAGCCATACAAATTCGTGCAGGACCCCTTTCTTTGGTCCACACCAGAATTGGATCTTGTGGGTTTTCACACCATGCGACCCAATTCTTCTAATCGCGCTGCGTTTTGCAAACTGATTGTGGGGTGTCATTAAGTTAACATACACTCCGTAATAAGTTTTCATGAACAGGATTGCGATTTGGTGTGAATTTGCTGTAAATTTGCGCTGCATCTAGTGTGAACTGAGTCTTAAAGTGTCTCCACCCCACTGGAGGAGCAGTGAAGACACCCCCTTGGACAGCAGCATTGGCAATCTTGGGAGAGGATAGTTTTAGATGTGCTAGCAAAAGTAAAGGTAACCCTTTTTATAGCAAAAAATACAGCTTTTCATAAAATTACTTAGAACTCTCAATGTTCTATATATTTTTTAAAGCAGAGGCCCTAGAGAATAAAATGGTGTTTGTTTGTTTTTTTTTTTTATGTCACGCGGTATTTCCGCAACGGTTTTTCTTCCTTTTTTTTTTTTTTATGCACTTTCATTTTAAAGCACAAAAACACAGTATAATACCAAGTTGTTTGGTAAAATATAAAAGATGTTAAGCCGAGTAAATGGATACCAAACATGTCATGCTTTTAAAATTGTGCATGCCCGCGCAACAGCAGCACACTAAATACATTTTATTCTCCATAGGCGATGGTTTAAAGGCCTTTACAGGTTACTACTTTAGATTTACACTGGGGGTCTGGTGCCACAATTTTTGCTATAGATCTCATGTGCGGTGCGATTGCTGTTTATGCATGCGGGCAGGACCGTTGCGTGATTTCCCCTTTGTGCACGGGGATACGGATACTTTTACATTTTTTTTTATTTTTACAATGTCCCTTTTTTTAATTTTTTTTTTTTTTTTTTTTTTTTTTTTTAGGCCCAGAACTCTTCTCTGCCCAAAAGTTTTGTTTACAACCGGCGAACGTGGAAATGACAAAATGCTCTTCGCTTCCGGTTTCTTAGACCATAGAGATGATCAGGGCCCTTCCAGTCCCCTGATCGCCTCTATAGTCAGCTGGCGGAAACACTGGCTGCACACTCGGGACTCCCAGTGGGACCGGAGAGCCCAGGAGGGCTGTGGAAGTCCCCCTCCCGCCGCTTGTAAAAGCAGTCTAGTGGCTAATTGGCCTTTGGGATTGCTTTTACAAGAAAGCTGGCTGAAAAAAAAATACCAGGATGATTCCTACAGCTGCGGGCATCATCCCGCTATACCTACTCAAATTTCAGCAACATACCAGTACATCGCAGGGGTTGAAATGGTTAACTGTGTACATGGCTATTTAGCAGCCTCCATCGCAGGGCCTTGTTAAAAGCAGGGAACAATGCACACCATACCCCCTACCTTGGATAACGACGATTGGGATGCTCTCTGGGATAATCTGTTTCGTCCTTTGATTTTGGCTAGAGATTGAATCGCACAGTTTAAAATTGTGTATGGTTATTATCTTATGCCAACCAGGTTGAGGACGTTTGTGGCTGCCCAGTCTACAGAGTGTAGGTGTTTTGCTCTCAGTGCAGGCTCCCTCCATATCATATGGACTTAGACAGCCATTTGTGACTATTGGCCGCGGGTCCTGTGATCTGTTTGTATGGTCATGGCAGTTAGGGTGCCCCAGGAGATTGGTTGGTTTGTTGGGCCTTCTTGACCCTTTGGCTGCTGAGAAAGCGGCTAGAACCTTGCTTGGTATCTTGCTATTTTTTTTACACCAGGAAAGCACTTGTTCTTCATTTGAATGCTCCTACATCACCAACTCTTAAGTAAATGTAAATCAGTAGTAAACTATGCTATTCTATTGTATAGAATCGCGTACTACAGCAGAAAATGCCCTTACAAATTTGAAACCGTGTGGCCCTCAAGAACTCCAATACTGCAATTATGACCTTACTTCCTTTGCATTCTCCTTCAGAGATGGGGCTTTGCTCTACATATTAGGGCCCTTCTCCAAGCATCTCTCTTCCAAATTATTTAGAATTTTGCCAGGTCTCTCTCCGGGTGCTTCCTGTGGGACTTGTCCTCTGTTGTTGGGGTGCTGGATGTTTGCTTTATGGTGGTATTTTGTCTGTGATTACAACATGTTTTCTAGTTTACATATCTTTCTTACACTCTATTACTCTGGGGAATAATGTATAATCTTTCACCCTCTCGATAATAACATTAAAATTACAATTCCTGACACCTATTATGGCCAAATTTGAGATGAAAACAATCAACTTTCCATGTATTGTGGAAGGAATTATGAACACACCCAAAGGAAGCCCTATGCAAACCTGAGGAGGGCATACATTCACTCCCGAACTAGGGTGTGCAATTTATTTTATAACTACTGTCTATAATCCTGGGTTGTCTGCATTATGCTACTCTTCTTCCCATGTCCAAACCATTCCCCAGATTGCAGCATATTCAGTCCAGATCCATCCTATTTTTTTGTCACTGACCTAGAACAAGTGGACACAAACGTGTTGACCCCATTGTGTCTTGACATCACTGACTAGTTTCACACAATACAGTGCTTATGTTGTAGAAGCATGGTATTGTGTGAAACGCGTCAACAGTGTCTGTTCACAGTGCTGTCTTATTGTCTGTCATGATGGAATAAAGTACCACTGTTAATCAGCATTTCCCTGCGGTGTGTAGCCACTTGTTTCCAGCTATCACAGTTGGCGAGCCAGGCAGACACCTGTGTAGGAGAGCCGTGTCAGATCTTCTCACTAGCCTGGAGCGGCAGTAACTACTGTGTTAGACCTAGAACAAGTACACCGTATGGCCAAACATATCAATTGTATTGTTAATACTACAACATATAGATGCATCTTAGACAATTGAGTGCTTCCAGCCTTTTAGCAACAGCTTGGAGAAGAGCCTTTTCTGTTCAAGCCTGACCGTGCCCATGTGTACAAAGTCAGAGCCATGGGTCATGGTTTGACCAGTTCAGTGTAGAGCAGTGGTTCTCAACTCCGGTCCTCGGGACCCCCCAACATGGCAGGTTTGCAGGATAACTGAAATACATCACAGGTGATATCATTTGCTGCTCAGTGATTGCAGTATTCTAGTCTGCATCTCCCCAAGGTAATACTTAAAATCTGGCCTGTTAGTGGGTCCCGAGGACCGGAGTTGAGAACCACTGGTGTAGAGGAACTTCATGTTGTCTGCACAGATCTCTGACTGCCAACTTATTAAACACCTTGGATAATTTGGAATGTCAATTGAGTCAACTAGAATTTTTAGGAGCAGGACATAGATACCAACTAGTTCACTTTGACACTCCCAAGGGTTTGATATTTTCATATCTGGTGAATCAAAATTTAGGAAAAATTGTGATGTATTTTAAATGAAAGAACTGAAGGAATTGCAGGGTCTTTTAATACAGGGTGATCTCTTTAGTTCTATTTTTTTCTAATCTGCTGATTCCTCTCCATAGATGAGGAGCTGAAGGTGAACTCCGGCCAGTACAAATGTGTGTGCGAGGGCATCTCGTGTGGCAGTGGAGACCGCTGTTACGGGCAGCAGTGCTTCTCCTCACTTAGCATAAATGATGGCGTCTTGGTCTATCAGAAAGGCTGCTTCCAAGTCTATGAACAAGGCAGGATGACATGCAAGACCCCTCCGTCTCCAGACCAGGCCGTGGAATGCTGTCAGAGTGACCTCTGCAATATGAACATCACGGCGTTCCTGCCAAGTAAGGGTAATGTCAACAGATACTCAAAAAGGAGGAGCTTTTATTTAAAGGGAATGCATTTTATTTCTATACATTTTCTTTTGGGTATGTTCAAAACAAAGTAACTTCATTTTTTTTTTCTTTAGTCCGATTAAATCTAGTTTAGTCAGGGAATGTGAATAAATAAATATTTGTAATTGTGGTAGCTTTGCTGAAAATATTTACAAAGCCCAATAGCTAACACTGTGAACACACAATGAAGGAGTCAGAGGAGTGACTCCTCTTTTCTTCCTGCTTTGTATGATTCTATACAAGCTTTAAATTAGGAGCAGGCAGTCTGAAAGCAAACCGCTACTACTGTGATAATTTTTTTTATGCTGAATTATATGTATTCATAAATTTAAATATTTTTTATGAAAAGTACAAAATTAGATGTAATAGATTTGTTTAAAAAATTAAGTAAACTATTTCACTTTGATTAAAAAAAATTCATGCATTTATCCGCTATCTTTCTTTGCAAGCCCGGTAGACAGATTGCACTAGCAAAGTACGATTGGGAAGAGGCCAGGGACATCTCTCATGATCTGTTCTCTGCATATTGCCACCCCAAATTTTAACATGCAGGGTTGCTTGAAACCCCCTTGCATGGTCAAAGCACGGGTTCAGTTTAACCAGGCAATATAACTGCCTGTTCTGATTGTTGGCGGTCATGCAGTGCTCTGACCTTCCTATCAGATTGTGAGAAGACCGAACCAAGAAGAGTAGTAGTCCATTATAAGCAGCTGTAAGGCTCATTCAACTGTGCATGCGCTGTAGGGCTGAGCATGCACTTTGAAATTTAGCACATCCAAAATCCAGGGTTACTTCAGGACTTGTTTGTAAAAAAAAAAAAAAGCTATGAATTTCATATATATTGCTCATTTGCCTTTCCCGAAACCATTTTTATTATAATCCTCCTTTATAGCCAGTAATTTATACAGATTTTGCAGCATTATATGTTGGCCCTCCCACTATATATTGTTTAACCCAGAGCTGGCAGGCAATTTTTCACTCAAGTCTGTTATGACTTCAGAATATTCCTGTTAGTACGATGATTATAGCTATTTGCATTGCTCTCCTCTGAAATATTTTCATAATCTGCTGTCTCACTTGACAGCCCAGTAGGTAACACAAATATGTAATCTACTCTGAGGAATACAGACTCTCTCCACTTGTATTTAACTATAAAATTGACGGGGTTTAGCACTTAGAATGCTGATTGCAAAGCTGGAAATCCACTCAAAAACCCCTTGGCTTTTTTGGGTAAAAAAAACTTGGTCACTCCTACCCTTTTTGCATCCTAGTAGGCTCAATCTTGCTGGATTTGTAGACTTTTACCAGAGACTTAAAGCCCCTCCAAGTGGAGGGTGCAATAACACTGGGGGACAGGAAAATACAGACTGTGCTAATATACTTGATATAAGTTTTAGCCCTTCTCAGATCTACTTAAAATGTGTTTTGTCTTTGTCCTCCTCGGGGAGATTGCCCAAGGCGGCCATCACTGGGGTATGTCTGAGGAATTGCCCAAAGCGGCCATCACGGGGGCACAGAGGCACATTTTAGCAATAAAAAATATTGTCAAGATCTATCATGTCTAAACTCTACATAAAATGTTAGAGACTTTGTGTCCTCATTGGAGACCTTTCCCATCCCTCTTGAGGAAATCTCAAAAGGGAAGCAATGTCAGTAAAAACATGAGACTGCGACGGGGACATATCTACAGTATCTCCTTTCTGCACTATGATATAGCTCAGGGTTTCTCAGCCAGGGTTCCATGGAACCCTAGGGTACCTCCAGAGGTTGCTAGGGGTTCCTTGAGTAATGAACAATTTCTGCCTCTAAGATAAGTTCCCATTGGCACCAATTCTCTTTTTAGCTATCTGTAAGGGGTGAACTCTTCCCAATGACCACAAATGTAAGGAACATTCTTCCCACTGACCATCACACTCATTTATCATAAGTTGTAGTAATTTTTAGCAGGGGTTCCCTGAGACTGGAAAGTAATTTCAAGGGTGGTTCCTCTGTGTTGAAAAGATTGAGAGAGGCTGATCTATCTGCTCAGCACCAAAATTCTTTTACATTTTCAAAGACCTATGAAGCCACATTGTCATGTCAAGGCAGCTTTGCTAACTGCAGTCCTCAAGGCTGTCCTTTTTGAACTCCTAAACTGGGACATAGAGAGTAAAAGGAGAGCGGGTATGCCTTGGACGAAGCCTATTCTTCTTTTGAATGTACAACGCACCCAAAGCCAGACTGGCTCAAGGCAGCTAAGAACCTCCAGTATGTGTCTGTACCAAATCCAACGAAATGTTGGCCACTCAGTTTGAGTTTCACTAGTAACTAGGAAGGCGAGGGTGGGTCAGGCGGTCATATAGGCAGTTTTAGTACTGTGCTCTTTCTTCGTCGTAGGATGGAGCAGATGTTTAGATTGAACACTAAAACACCTAGATAAAGAACTTTAGGGTCATAAAAAGGGTGTTTCAGTTTTCAGGGTGGAGCACCCTTATAATATTGGGGATGAAGATGATGATGAACTACATAAACAAATTTGTCCTGCATAGCCCATTGTATTCTATTTAATATTTTAGAGTGCAAGTCCAATCAGAAGTGTTGTTTCAGTGGAGGTGAAATTTAGTGGGCAGTGTTTCCCTGCTGTCCTGTGGATCGTGGGGGCTTTATTGATAGGTTTACTTTACTATAGCATCTGGTTCTGTGGACAATTGCCCACCAGTGTGTGTTCCCACTCTACTTGTATTGTCTACAGCGGAAGAGAATATTGGGTTCACAGACCTGGGAATGCTAACACAAACTTTTTTTTTTTTTAACCACAATCCCACAAAGCATAAATTAAAAAAAATAGGGGATTTAATTTGCTTGGATCTCCCAGAAATTTCCGTTTTGAGTTCTCTGACCCCTTAATACTAATCGGTTGTGAAAAGTGTCTGGGCAGGTAGGGCTGTGGTTTAGACACCAGTGTCTGAGAGTAGAAGAGGCATGCTCTTGCAATAAAGCTATTAAATATTTGAGCATGCAGTAAAAGGCAATAGCGCAAGTGTTGCCTGGATATTTGCGGCTGCTGAGCAGAGGTGAAATTGCGTTCTCCATTGAAGGGCGCACTCCTTCTCTCACTGTCTTTAAAGATTGAAATATTAGTGATTTTTCAGTACATAGGTTTTTATTGATCCTGTCTGCCTTCTTCTCTAGGGAGGACTTTACCCGGCGAGGTGTTAAATTACAGCGTGGAGACTCTGGCTATATTCGTCCTGGCCCCCGTCATCGTGTTAATAGTTCTTTCGGTTGTGGCCCTCCTGGTCTTCCGGAAGATCCAGCAGCGCCACATGGAGAGGTTGAGTACGAGAGACGCAGAGTATGGCACCATAGACGGCCTGATTGCATCAAACGTTGGAGACAGCACTCTTGCGGTAAGCTGGATGCTGAAAATACAGGGTATGCCATTCCTAGAAATGCAGACATCAGGAGCTCGGATATGCATGAGCACACTGCAAAAACTAGTCGTGCTTTAAATTTTGACTGGCGATTCAGCAGTCTCTATGCAGGTGTTCCCTCAGATTTGGCGACCCGTCATATCTTGTAATGGAAGTGACGTTCCGTCGCCGCCATCTTGCTACACCCTGCAGTTGTCCACAGTAAGGAGTGAGAATGCGGCAAGCGGACATCTTATTACGCCCAGTTTTGCATTTCACACATTTGTAACAATAAGCTGAGCTTATATACTCACATACAGTGTTTAGAAATCCGTGACACTCTTTTGATGTTGAATTTTAAAAGCAGCGGCAAGCCTGCTGATCTTAAAAAAGAAAATGAATGCAGCCCTCACATCTCAGAATTGATCAGCTGCAATATGTTTGTTTTTGGGTTTACTAACGCTTTAAATACCAATACAGCGTGTTCACAATAACTGCATCTACTGGAAATAATCAATTTCAGCTTGTCATTGCTTTTGCATTCCGCTTCCATTGGGAATACAGCTCAACACACATGGTGTGGATGGGCTCTTAGGGGTGAACAAGAAGTCAGTACTTTGCCAAATGCCGTGATGTGTTGAGCCATTCCATTGAATTCAGCTGAGATAAAGAACTTGTGTGTGCGTTCTCCACCTTTTGCTTCTCTGTGTATGAGACTCCTCTACTGGTCCATTCATATTTGAGTAGCTTAAATCTGTAGCTTATAAAGGGCCCTTTGGGTGCAGTGATATGTCTTGGTGGGCACCTTTCTCTATGGGATAGGCAGATAGAATTCATTCTTCTGCAGTGGGTAGCTCATTGTTCCCACACACTGCTTGGAACCACAGAAACCTTAACCGAATGAAACAATCCAGTTCTTATACATGGTTATGAGCTCAAAGAGGAAACACTTGTGGTTGTAAACCTCAGACATGAAATCTGAACAAAGCATATATTTATATAGTGTTTACTTACCTCTCACCAAAGCACAAAATAGAATTTCTCTCTGCTGTCTAGTTCCTCTGTTATCAGCATGAATGCCATTGGCTTCCGCTGCTGTCAGTCAGTGAGCCAATGAATAGAGTAAGGGGGCAGGGCTGGGCCATGGCTCCATGTCTGAATGGACAGAGCGAGCTTTGGCTCGGGTTCCCCCATAGCAAGCTGCTTGCTGTGGGGGCACTTAACAAGAGGGAGGGGCCAGGAGCACCAAAAAGGGACTGGGAAGAGGAAGAGCCAGGATGCTCTGTGCAAAACCAACTGCACAGAGGAGGGAAGTATATACATGTTTGTGTTTTTTTTTTTTTCTTACTAAAAAAGAAAATGAGACTTTAGTATCACTTTAAGTTGGTGACAGGGTCTCTTTAACCACTTGCCGGCCGGATGGGCCTCTTGTCATTCTGAGTGGACATTCAGGAAGGTGCGATCCTGTGATCGTTGTGAACACAGAATCCAGCCGAGCAGAGATCGGGATATGGGCGCTGTGATTGGCCCTCCTGGTCACATGACCTTCACAATGTAAACAGAGACGCGTATCTCTGTGACAGTTCTCCCCACCAAGCTCAGTGAGAGCTCAGTGCCGGGGGGGATCTGCAGCTATGTGACAGCTCTCTGTGTGGATGATTTTACAGAGAGCTGTCAGATTCCCCTCAAACCGTGCACCAAGCTCCACTGTCACCCCTGTCCCCATACACGGCAGTGTGCCCCCGCCCCCCATCATATCTGTCAGTCCCCACAACATCGGTCTTTGCCCGTCACATCTGTCATAGTGCACACATCTGTGTCCCCGTCACCTGTCCTAGTGCACACATCTGTGTCCCCTTCACATCTGTCATAGTCCCCAAAACATCTGTGTCCCCGTCACATCTGTCATAGTGCACACATCTGTGTCCCCGTCACATCTGTCATAGTGCACACATCTGTGTCCCCGTCACATCTGTCATAGTGCACACATCTGCGTCCCCATTACATTATTTTTACCAAATGTAGCAGTATAATTTTGGTCAAAATTTATGAAGAGAAATTACTTATTTGCAAAATGTTATAACCGAAACTAAGAAATGCATTTTTTTCTTTTTTTTCAGAATGTTCAGTCTTTTTTCATTTGTAGCACAAAAGATAACCCCGGTGGTGATTAAATACTACCAAAAGAAAGCTCTATTTGTGTGACAAAACTGATAAAAATTTCATATGGGTACAGTGCTGCATGACCGCGCAATTGTCATTCAAAGTGCGACAGCGCTGAAAATTGGCCTGGGAAGGAAGGGGTGAAAGTGCCCGGTATTGAAGTGGTTAAACAGTTGGAAACATTGGATTTCACAGGGTGGATCCAATGATGTCAAGAAGCAGTAGCCCTGCAAAGCTGTTGAGTAGAGCATTTCAAATAACTGATTGGTCAGGGTATGAGCATTCCCCCACCAATCACGCGCTCGCAGAATTTACACTAATAACAGAGAACAGGAATCCTCTTTAAATATATAAAAAAAAACACAGCAGAAATTCAGCCTTCATTTATGACAAGTACTTGGCACGAGCGGGCGATTTCCAGGCCACATCTCGCCTCCTGTGCGGTGTCGCAGCTTTTAGCTGTCCTATGAGCTTCCTAATCTATTTTCACACACAGTTTGCCTTTCCTCATGGTCTGTTGAACTGTAAGCTCATTAAAGTAGGTGTTGGCTGCACTCACTCTGCATAAACCCGGGGACAGACATTTACTAGTCTGCTGGAACCTACTTATCAACGCAGGACTTATTAAACTGCAAAGCAACACTTTCTTTTGCATGACTCTCAGCCTGGCTCACCCTCATATAAAGATCTATTTAATAACTTGTACAAAGAGCAATGACGTGCTGTAAACTCTGGCCTGTAAGGCGTCCCTCTGCTACCTGAGCGACCTCTCGATCCAGCAATGTTCAGGAGAGCCTTGCCTCTCCGGAGACTTCACACTCCTGATTGGCTTTTGGCAGCAGTGGGAGCCATTGGGCCAGTGGGTGCAGCCAGTGAGCCAATCAGGAGACGAAGGGGGTGGGGCCCAGCCATGTGTGAATGGACACACAAAGCAGCGGCTCAGCTCCTTGTTGTGGGGCACCTGGAAGGATGGAGGGGCCAGAAGTGCCGACGTGGGACCCGGCAGAAGAGGATCTGGGCTGCTCTGTGCATAACCACTGCACAGGGCAGGAAAGTAGAATGTTTGTTTTTTATTTAAAAAAAAAAAAGACTTTACTATCACTTTTTAAAGTACTGTACATGTTACCCCAACACCACCTGATACTTGCCTGCTGTATTATGTACTGATGTAAAAAAGTCTCCTGTTCTTTGTATTGCTTCATTTGTGGGAAATACCTGGTGATCTTGCCAGTCCCTCTGCTTTCCTGTTTCAAACTGACCATGCTAGGCATGGAAGCACATATATCCCAGTGTGGTCAATTTTCTTTCTTTGCATTCTGCTTAGTAGCACAGCCTGAGTGACCTCCAGTGATCAGACTTGTGCTGACATGTCCCCCTGCACAGCTAATTGTTAAGACGAGTGTACTGCTGTTTTCCTGCTGACCCCACCTCTTTAAAGTATATTTACACCTTGTAAAACAACCCATTCAGTTTAAAATCGAAATGCAAGCATAAAAAGCAATTTTTTTCCTTTTGTGTAAGTGATCACATTCCCTCTGTTCTCAGCTGCAGAAGGAGCTCAGAGAACTGGGTGAGGAGAAACAGCAGCACACTTGTCTTCCCAGTGAATGGCTGTGCTCGGGGAGCATGTCAGCACAAGTCTGATCATTGGAGGAGAGCAAACTGAGTTCTCAGCATAGCTAGAGAACTGGCCATGGTGTGCTCTCGTGCCTGGTGTGGTCAGTTTTTGTTGGGAAAGTAGAGGGACTGGCAGGGACACCAGGGATTTCATACAAAGGAAGCATTACAAAGAGAACAGGAGACTTTCTCATACAAGTACAGGGTATAGCAGGCACAGATCAGGAAAATTTTCTTTTGCGTTTGGGTCTTTAAGCCCCTTATGCAGCTCAGAACTAGGATCACTTAATATATATATATTCATTTTTTTTTTTTTTTTTTTAAATCTGTACACAGGCATTTTACCTTGCACTTTTATTTTAACCTGATGGGTTGTTTTACAAGGTGAGGGTTCGCATATACTTTAAAGCGGTTGTATCCCCTTAATTTTGTTTGTTTTTTTTAACCTACAGGTAAGCCTATAATAAGGCTTACCTGCAGGTAAAATGAATATCTCCTAAACTTCTACGGTTTCCAAAATATTCAGCCTGCATGCAGCCGCTGACGCCACGGCACATGCGCTGTGATGTCGTATAGCGCCGGACCTTGATGGAAAGATGGGCTCCCGCGCGCATGCGTGGGAGTGACTTCTCTCGGCTCCGGCCACTCACTGCGCCGGAGCCGAGAACCCGGAAGAATCCCCCGAGGGAAAATGTCAGCTCCCTCAGCTTTTGTCCATCCTCGCCTAATGAAGAAGAGAAATCAATCAATTCCCTGACCTACACTATACAGCATGGATGGATGGAGGAATCTCCCCTTCCGGATATTGTTTTCTGACTGCCACAGGACTTGCGGCTGTCTCAATGCCTAATCACTGACTGCATTTGATGGGTTGGAGATACTGTTTGCCAGTTTTTTTCTTTTGATTCTTTTAATTTTTTTTATTTATTTTATTTTTTATTAAATCATTTGAGATGCAAACCTTGCTCAGCATGATTCAAATGTTTTTCTATTTTCTGTATTCTCCTTGATGTATTATTTAGCTGGTTTTTGTTGAAGGTTTGCCAGCATTGCAGATGAAGGACGCAAAGTGCTGCCACCCGGTGGTGCATTTTAGTTCTTGGAAATTGTAGCTGTAAAACAAACCATACATTTATCGGCTGGTTCACTAAAGAAATGCAAGCAGTTCATCGTCTTGATGAAAATTTGTTGGGATACAAAAAGTACAACGCCGACCTTCCTTTTTATAAATTAATTTATTTTTATATGTAGTCCAAGCCCCGTGACCTAGTAATGGACAGGCTTCACTGCGTGCATACTTGTTCAGAGCTAGTGACTTGCTAGTGAAACCAGTGTGGCAATAACAGCACTGACCCCTACACCATAAAGCTGAACTCCGGGCACAACAGCTACCTCCAATATCCTGGCCACCCCGCTGCACATAAAGCCAGGATGCCCAGTGCGGTCATTACACTACACAATGCAAAAAAACACGACCTCCGTGGGAGCCTCGTAATGCTCATAATGGCAAGCGATCCTTAGCGTAGCCACGCGACTGCTTGACCACTGAGAGCCGCCTCCTTCCAATAAAGTGTCCTAGAAAAAAGAAACTCTTCCCATTGGTCAGTGTGGTCATGCTGCGTAACAGGCGCTTGCCTTTGTACATTGTAATGCACAACCATGGAGTATCCATCACAACGTCCACAGACACCGTCTGCATAGGGCAATTATGTCTGCTATGTGCAGCAGGGTTTAGAGGGGTGGCCAGGATATTTGCGGTTTGTTCACCTTTTTTAATTTTTCAAGAAAAGGTGAACTTACCTGTAAATATATTTTTGGAATGATTTAAGTCCACTTTGTGTACACCAGATGCCTTTACAAGCCCAGATATTACCTTGTAAAAGCAGCACCAATGACATGCCTGTGCTACACACATACCCTTTGGAGAA
>BLSH010288734.1:431751-442379 GCA_018402905.1 Glandirana rugosa
ATCCCCCCACCCGACGGTCCCTGTACTGTCTAGTGACAAGGGCTACTGACCCTTGTCATCTAAACACAGTACAGGGGACTGTCTTGCCGCTAGGCAACAGTCTTCATTAGTACTACTATTTTCTTGTCTCGTCTTCTTTCGATGGCCTGAGTCACGAAACTTCTCTCTATTCTTTTGTGACGTCTATATACCCGGGTCGAGTTTACAGTACTTAGTCCAAATGTAATTGAAATTCATTTCAGTGTTGAAAAAAGCCGTACGTATTTGAGACTACCGCGACAACTGTATATCTATATGGTATGAATACATATATTTAGATATGAAATGTATAGATATGGATGGTCTGATTGCTTTTACAGCGCCATCAGAGTTTATGCATGCCGAAAAAAGTTGTGACTTTACTTAAAGTTAATGTAAACCTGATTCATGACATTTGAGCTGGGCCCATATATCTGCAGTGTTTTCTTATCTCTCTTCAAAGCACTGAGTCCGGTAGCTTTCTTCTGCTCTGTTCTTTTATCATCATGATTACTTCTGACAACGGATCGCCGTTCTGTCAGGGGACATGACACAAATCTACTGTTCCCAGTCATCGGGAACAGTGATCTGTCATGTCCCTGGCAGCCCACCCCCCTACAGTTAGAACACACTGAGGGAACATAGTTAACCCCTTGATCCCCTTAACCCCTAGTGTTAACCCCTTCCCTGCCAGTGTAATTTTTACATTGATCAGTGCATTTTTATAGCATTGATCAATGTAATAATGTCACTGGTCCCCAAAAAGTGTCATTTGGGGTCAGATTTGTCCGCTGCAATCCCGCTAAAAATCGCAGATCGCCACTATTACCAGAAAAAAGAAAGCTCTATTTGTGGGGAATAAAGACATCAGTTTTGTTTTGGTACAATGTCGCATGACTGCGCAATTGTCAGTTAAAGTGACGCAGTGCCGTATGGCAAAAAATGGCCCGGTCATTAAAGGGGTAAAACCTTTCCGGGGCTGAAGTGGTTAAGACCCGATTTTTCTTATAACCTTGTATATGAACCCTGTGTGCTTTATTGGTGTTCTTGTCTTCCTCAGGATCTGCTGGATCACTCGTGTACGTCTGGCAGTGGGTCCGGGCTGCCCTTCCTGGTACAGAGAACAGTGGCTCGCCAGATCACCCTTGCAGAGTGTGTTGGTCAGTATTTATTTTCACTGCTGTGAGTTGTAAATGGGCATGAATCTGATGTTGGTCATGAGTCTGATTTTTGACTCTTACGTTGGACATTAAAACTTAACCTGTTGCTGCCTGCCTAACATATACAGCGGGTAAAGTAGTAAGTGTTTTCTAGGTACAGGTAAATATATTTTCTAAAGGCGCTATTGGTATGAAATTTTCACCACATGTTGGTAACAACCCACGCAATCCATACATACAAAGACACCAAAATAAATAACTTCAGAAATGAAGTTATGTGTAATAAAATGGAATATAATAGAGAATGTATTGAACACGATAACTGAAATGTATTTAATACTTGGTACAAAATCCTTGGTAATGACCGCTTCAAGACGCCTCCTGTATGGAGAAACGAGTCGCATGCATTGCCCAGGTGTGATTTTTTTTTTTTTTTTTTGCCCATTGTTCCACACAGTCTTTAAATCTTAAAGGTCCCGTGGGCCTCTCTTCTATGAACTCTGATCTTAATTCTTTCCATAGATTTTCTATTGGATTCAAGTCAGGTGATTGGCTGGGCCATTCTAGCAGCTTTTTTTTTTTTGTCTTGCTGAAATGTCCACCCTCATTTCATCTTTATCATCCTGGTAGATGGCAACAGATTTTTATCAGGAATATCTTGGTACATTTTTCCATTCATTCTTCAAAGACATGAAGTTTGCCAGTACCGTATGCTGAAAAACAACCCCACACCATGATGTTCACCTCCAAACTTCACTGTCGGTATGGGGGTGTTTTGCAGTGATGTGCGGTGCCATGTGACCTCCAAACATGGTTGTATTATGACTTCCAAAGAGTTAAATTGTGGTCTCATCTGACCAGACTATATTCTCTCAGTATTTCACAGGCTTGTCTAAATGTTGTGCAGCAAACTTTAAACGAGCTTCAACCTGCTTTTTCTTCAGCAATGGAGTCTTACATGGTGAGCGTGCATACAGGCCATGGCGGTTGAGTGCATTACTTATTTTCTTTGCAACAATTGCCACTGCTAATTCAAGGCCTTTCTGAAGCTCTTCATGTGTTCAATACTTTTTTCCCTGTGTCGCTCCATTTTATTACACATAACTTTCTGAACTTTTGGTTTTTGTATGGACTGCATGGGTTGTTACTGACATGGCGAACATTTCATATCAATAGCACCCTTAGAAATAGATTTACCTAGAAAAATGGTGATGTGTTCAATACTTATTTTACTTTATGTACAGTGGCAGAACAGGCAGCGCGCAGCCGCCGCACGCTACGTGGGCGTGCCCTTATCAGAGCTGCAGAATGGGGAACTGCCGATGTAAACACGGCGGTTCTCCGTTCTGTGAATGGGAACATGACAGATCTACTGATCCCTGTCACTGGGATCAGTTAGATCTGTTATGTCCCGACCAGCTCAGCCCCCTCACAGTTAGAACACGTACAGGGAACATAGTTAACGCCTTCACTGCCCCCTGCAGGTTAACCCCTTCACTGGGTCCTAGGTCCCCTTTCTTTCCTGGTGTCGCGGAGCCGGAAGGAAGTTCACCTTCCTCCCCCTCCCACCCGGTGATCTTCTGGGACACGTCACAGGTCCCAGAAGATACGCCGGCCATTTGCAGCACGACCTGCGCATGCGCAGTGTGCTCCCAGCTTTGAAGCCAAAGCCGGGCGCCCACACTTGTCATGTCGGCACCGTACAGAGGAGGGGGAGAAGAGCGACGCTGCGAGCCGCTGCATAGCTGGAGCCTGGGACAGGTGAGTGTCCGATTTATTAAAAGTCAGCAGCTACACTTTTTGTAGTTGCTGACTTTTAATAGGGTGGAACTCCTCTTTAAAACGGTCATATGCATTGGTCATATTGCAGTCCTTAAACCCCCTGGTCATATACAGTGGATGGTAGGGGTAATCAGACCTAGTGACCTGCAGATTCCAGGGCTCTGTGCCTCTCATCCCAGTACCATTTGCATGTCGCCTTAACTTGGCACTGACATTGATGGAAGAGAGAACAAAGTATTGCTCAGCATCTGTTCAAGTAAAATGCATGTCTTGGTGGAAAGACAATGAATATTAAGTGTAATCCTGTGAGATGGGTGCAATTTCAGTTCATTTAAATAAAAAGCCTCTCGCACTCAGTCAGCATGTTGCTCTTAAGTGCGTCAACAGCACGGTGTGAACCATAAATTCTAGCAAGATTTGGTAATGCAAACACAACTTTGGGTAAGATGATAAAAGTCATTCTGAAGCACTAGGGGATGGGGATGATATATATTTATTTTTAATGCGAAGTGGTATGATTACACCAAAAATCAAAATGATAAAAATGCTATCCTAAAGCTGCTTCAGATTGTGACTGTACTTCACAGAATTTGTACGACTTGCCGTATCACAGTTAGTCTTGTCATCTCTCTCTGTGCAGCACTTTGTAATTATTACACTTTGTGTAAGGCTAGGTTCACATCTATGTGTTTTCTTAATGCATTTGCAGATCCACAGAAAAGCACCATCATCTATTTAACCTCATTTCTTATGGGTCCTGATCAAATCTATGCAATTTCCTGCAATGTGTTTTTTTTTTTTTTTTTTTTTTTTTTTTTTGAAAGGTACAGGGACTTTTGTGCATTTTCCTGTACAGCATTGGACACCTCCGCCTGGCAGCATCAACAGTTCCCAAAAACCACAAAACCGCATGAAAAAATGCGTCAACCGCACATGCATCAATGTGGACCTAGCCTAAAGCTGGCCATATGTTATACAATTTTTGTTCAATTTCCTTTTGATTTACCTTAAACTATGCGGTGTTAGGGGGGCCTGCCTGATTGCATGCAATTTGAAAGTGTTTAGGTTTGGCCTCCTATTATATGGTTTTGGTAAATCTAAATGAAAGCTGTACAAGAACATTGTATAAAAAGTGTATTGTGTGTAGCCAGCTTTAGAGAGCATGAAAATGTTTGCAATATGTGCCATAGATATCCTAAAGGTATAGGCAAACCTTGTACACGCTGCTAGTTTTTTTTTTTTTTTTTTTTTTTTTTTTTTTTACATTCAACCCAGCAGGGTGAATGGGAAAAAAAAGGCAGCTCTGGATGGAGCCGCTGTACTAACAATTCAATGTTAGTAGTCGTCTCCCCTGCTGAGCTATTGTGTTCTGACAGGGGGACAGCCCCCCACCAGAACACTCCGGGCAACGCTCCCTGCCATTGGCTGAGAGTGCTAATCTGTATCCGATTGGCAGACCTTTCGGTCATCCCCCTTCAGCTGGCTTCTGTCAGACCAGCTGCCGTACTCATTGGACTGCCCGATGTTCGACCCGTGTGTATTAGGCTTTAGTCTTGCCCTGGTATCTGGACCTTTTCTAACCATTTTGATGCCCTAAGCTAGATGGCTAGCCTTCAACTAAAATGCTTCCATCAAACATAATCAGATCACCAGTGAAGGACATAGTAGATATGTGACAACCATTTTGGGGCCCTCCTATTCAATAGCCCAGGCAAAGACACCTATTTTCTGTCTATAGAAAGATGCAGGTGAAGCATACTGGGGGCGATTTTATTAAAATTGGAGAGTGCAAAAGCTGTGCATGGTAGCCAATCCACTTCAAGCTTTAGCTTGTTCAATTAAAGGGGAAGTCCACCATTACACTAAAATTGCTACATCTACTGGCATCCACGATCTTACACTAACCTATCTAACCATGTAAAGAGGAAATCACTATATATACCTTGTTTGAAAACATCCGGTCTGCAGAGGACACAGCCGGAAATGTCTGGGGAGTGACGTCATCCATATAGGTACTATGGGGCTTCCATTGCCTGCTGCCTCCACAGAGAAGCCGCCGCTGACAGCTCAGCATGGGACTGGAGGAGCTTCATAAAGGGTATGTATAGGGGGGTTTTTTTTTTTTTTTTTTTTTTTTTCATTCATTACAAGGCTAGATTGGTTAGTCTTAGATCGTGATGTCAGATGTAGAAATTTTAAGGCCTGTACACACGGTCCAATTATCGGTCAACACTGGTCGTCCATCAGCCTGTTGGCCGAAAATCCGATCGTGTGTATGCACGATTCTACAGCCAATTTCCAATCATCGTCCAACAGAAGTTGGACGAAGAGACTAGAAAACTTGTGTTGGCTGATTGTTGGCTCGTGTGTACAGAAGTTTGCCAACAAAAGTTGGAAGTCAAACACGCATGCTTGGAATCCAGGAAGTGTTCGGTCGTGAAAACCTGTGTTCCTAATTCACACATCACTTTCACTTGAACTTCCTCGTTATACGCTCGTAACACGTCACTGCGTTCGGCTTTGTTGGGCGATTACTTGGCTCATGTCAGTACACTAGACCAAACCACCATCGCCCAATTTGGTCAAAAGTTGGACGTTCGGTTTACCAACCATCGGCTCGTTTGTGCGAGGCTTTAGTGTTAGGGTGGACTTACCATTTAGGCTCTGACAAAAAAAAAATCTGGAAGCTGATTGGTTTCTATGTAGAGCTCCACCAGATTTTTGCACTCTCCGGTTTTAGTAAATCTAGCCCCCAATGTTTGGGATACTCAGTTCTCCATAATTTGCATTTGTGGTCAGTGAGTGAACTTCCCCTTCACTTCACTACGCATCAAGAGTAGTTCCACATTTCTCAGTGTTGATCTGGCAGGTAGTGAAGGAGAACACCATTTGGACATAAGAACCGTTTCGGCATCACAAAAAAATGCTCCAATGTTGTCATCTGCCTTGTGCCCTGGGTAGGGCTCATGACCAAGTAACATCAGTAGGGGCGCTCTACCTAAATCTTGTGTAAATGGGCCCCTAAACGCGAGAGACGTTTTGTACCTCTGCACAGTCTATACTAGGGATATGCAATTAGCGGACCTCCAGCTGTTGCAAAACTACAAGTCCCATAATGCTTCTGCCTCTGGGTGTCATGCTTGTGGCTGTCAGATTCTTGCTATGCCTCATGGGACTTGTAGTTCTGCAACATCTGGAGGTCCGCTAATTGCATATCCCTGGTCTATACCAATGGTGTCTCAAGACATAAAAACACACACAAAAGAAAAATCTAGCAGGTGCGCTATAACTGTTTGGTATGAGCCTCCAGCTGACTATTGGTGATAATTAGACAAATCAAAGGGTGCTGCTGCTCTCTATGGATTCTCTGGGTGACAGGAACACTAGACTAGACAAAACACAAAAGAGAGCACAAAGCCGCCCTAGTGTAACTCGGCTTTACTATGCTAATGTTTAAAACACTACAATGGTCAAAATCACATTGCGTGAAGATGGATACAGCATAAGGATTCCACAGTGGCCGCACTCCTATAACCACCTCAAGATCCCAATGGGAATATACATTGTACATTCATATCAGTCCCTACCTCAAGAAGCTTACAATCTAAGGTCCCTAAATCACATTCATACACATAGGGCCAATTTAGACAGGATCTAATTAACCTACCAGCCTTTTTTTTGGAGTGTGGGAGGAATCCGGAGTACCTGGAGGAAACCCTCGCAGGCACAGGGAGAACATGCAAACCCCAGGCAGGTAGTGTCGTGGTTGGGATTGGCACCAGCGACCCTTTTGCTGCCAGGCACAATTGCTAACCTCTACACCACTGTGCCGCCCGTGTTTTATTAATAATAGACTAGTGTTGGATGACATCGAGCCCCCGGGACCTGCAGATCCAGCTTCTGCTGTGAATTATCATAGCAGCACGCATGCGCCCCCTGCAGGCGGAGATGCAAACTTGCGTTATATATACGTGGTTATGCCCATGGCAGCCGCCCTGTAAAAGTAAAAGTGCTATAGGGCGGACAACAAGTCGTTAAACTATCACATAAAGTTTCAGGCCAACATTTACCTAATGGGTCAAACCCACACCGGATCATGCCAGTATTTTTGGGTCTAAAAACTGATACAACAGCTGGTGGCACTTTAGGTCTTCTATGACTAGACAACATGGGCTCCTTGGCAAGTGTTTTTTTATTTTTCACTCTTAAGTTGACCTGTAAGTCTGATTTCCCGGGAACACAAAGGCTGCATTCTGTTGCCTCCAGGAAGGAAGGTCACCCCCGGGAAGTCAAAGCTTAGTACAAAAGGTCTTGTGTGTTCAGGTTTGTGTCACTGCTGTATACTTAGGAGGGTTTCCCATTGTATAAAGACTGACATTTTAATGAGTGTCAGTTTAAAGCATTCTTGGCTGAATGTTTAGGATTTACCGACATGGAGCGATGATGTAAAATGCATTACCATTCACAAGGATGGGCTCCTGCCAGGAGATTCAATTTACAACGTCGGGTCCCCATTAGAGCCGATTGTCTTTCAGCTGCTCCTATTACTGTCTCAGTTCAGTTTCATGTGCAGATCAAGGCAGGTACACACAGCTTTAAAATAGCAGTGAGCCGGTACTGTTGTCCAGCAAACCTTGCAATTCTGCAAGAGTCAGGCATCCTAGTTTACAGCCGGTACACGTTATCCCTTCATTATAGTGTTGCTAAACCCAGGACCCTGCATCAGGGTGGATTTGATTTAAATCATAATTTTTAAAGGGCAACTGTCATCTCTGTCCCGCAGCGGCTCCTCCTCTGACCCGCTGTTGACTCACCGACAGTCCCATTCACTTTAATGGGACGGCTGGTGATGTGGCAGTGACACAACAAGGTGAGGGAGGTAACGGCAGCAGGTGAGTGGATGCCCACTAACGGGCGCTGCCATGATGGATCTGAAATGACAGGTGCTCTTTAAATGTAGGGACTTCTTGCTGGTAGTCAGAATCTTTAATATTTGCAAACAAAATGAAGGTTTCCTATTTAGAATAATAAGCTGTCAGGTCAGTAAAACAGCGATATCAGAACTGATTCAATTATACAGTTTGTAGTGTACATAGATTTGTAAAACCATGGGATAAAGGAATATTCCTGAACTTTGTTTTATCTCATGGTTACTGTGAAATTGTGTGAATGCATTAATGCAGTGCATGTTATCTCAACTTGCAGAGCTTGGATTCATTGAATGAGTTTACCAAAAATGTAAACATTGCAGAATATACAGCCTCATGGTACATAGCTAAGCTCCATGCTGAATAAATTAAATTATGTCTTTTGAATAGAAAACTATCTTTAGATAGATTTTTACTCCAAAAGCATTTTATTAAACTAAATTTGATAAAAATCTATTCAAATCAAAAAAATCTGATTAAAAAAAAAAATCAATTTTTATCCACCCTGCCCTGCATTCACTATATCTGGTCTCCCACAGAACACGGAAATGAAATTATTTTGGAAAATAAAAACGGCTAAATACCTTTTCTCATCAGCAGTATATAGCAGTCTTGTGACTTCTATCAGTGTCTGGTTAACCGCTTGCCGACCGCTGATCGGCATTTGACGGCGACAGAGTGGCTCTTGTAGGCAAAACGCCGTCATATGACGGCGGCTGCCAGATCGCGCACAGTGAGCACGTGCCGCCGGAGTAAGTAAAACACGGACCTCTGTCTGTGAGGGGGGAAGGACTGTGATCACAGCCTTCCTTTACATGGAAGCTGTGATCACTTCCCTTCCCCTGTTAGGGCAGCCCCCATACGGTAAGAACAGGGAACACAGTTAAACCTTAGAGCGCCCCCTGCAGGTTAACCCCTTCACTGCCAATGGCATTTACACAGTAATCGGTTCATTTTTATAGCACTGATCGCTGTATAAATGCCAATGGTCCCAAAAAAGTGTCAAAATGTTCCGACATGTCCGCCCTAATATCGCAGTACCGCTAAAAATCGCAGATCGCCGCCATTACTAGTAAAAAAATAAAAACCCCAGAAATTAATTCTCATCATCCGTAAACGCGACCACTTTTGCGCAAAGCAATCAATAAACGCCGATTGCGATTTGTTTTTTATCACAAATATGAGGAAGAATATAAATCGGCCAAAACCGATGAAAAAAAATGTTTTTTTATATATTTTTTTTTTTTTGTATTTTACCAAAAAGTAAGAAATTTTTTTTTTTTTTTGCAAAATTGTCGTCGTTCTTTTGTTTATAGCGGCGATCAGAAATGACGCAGCGGTGATCAAATGCCACCAAAAGAAAGCTCTATTTGTGGGAAAAAAAAGGACACAAATTTCGTTTGGGTACAATGTCGCATGACCGCGCAATTTTCAGTTAAAGCGACGCAGTGCCGAATCGCAAAAAGGGCTCTGGTCCTAAAGGGGGAAATCCTTCCGGGGCTGAAGTGGTTAAAGCTTGTAGGAGGGGTTTTCATTCTGCGCTGATTGTCCTATCAGGATGCTGGATCCCTGCATTTTTAAATAACAAACCTGTTCTACTCGCCTTCACTGTGGTTTTGCACAGAGCAGCCCAGATCCTCCTCTTCTCGGGTCCCTCTTCTGCTCTCCTAGCCCCTCCCTCCTATCGAGTGCCCCCTCAGCCAATCGCTTTCTATGGGGGCACCGTGTATACATTCACACGGAGCCCAGCCCTGCCCCCCATCTCCCCTGATTGGCTGACTGACTTTGACAGCCGCAGGAGCCAGTCGCGCGTCGCTGCTGTGTCTCAGCCAATCAGGAAGAGTGTCCTGGACGTCTTAGACATTCGTGGGCATCGCTGGAGAGAGAAGGGGCTCAGGTAAATAATTAGAGGGTGCTGGGGAGGCTGCTACACACAGGTTTTTTTTATCTGAATGCATTCAGATAAACACCTGTCTTTACTCCTTTAATCCATAATACAGCAATGAGTACATAATACCATAATATAGCCAAAGCCATAATATAATAAAAGATGTTACATTTCAATGCAGTAATGTGAGCACATGTGTATAATGCAACAGTGGCATCTAGAAGAATTGTATGTATGTATAGGCATACTCCTATACTGTACTTAGGGTTTTTTAGGAAACCTTTTACTTGTGATCTTTTTATCAACAAGATCCGTCATATAAACATCAGTAAATCATTGTCCTTGCGCAAGAGTGAAAAGTGAACCCGTAGCTACAAGAAAGAAAAGTAGCTGTTGCTGGAGAAAGTCTAGCCTTAGCACTGATGATGGGTAGCTCAAGCACAAGACATTGTATTATGGAAAGGGGGGGAGGGGTAGTAATCACCACCACTAGAAAGAATTGGGGTGACACGTCTTTCAGCAGATATATGCTGACTGCTTATACTGTCATCTGCCTCCTGTTGCCGTTAGCTTTGTTGTATTCTTTAAGCCACAGGTTTTCTTTAATCAGTGTCAGGCAAATGCATTCAGCATCCTCGATCCTCATTCCTTTTCTGTCCTCTTTCTACTGAATGTCTTATTGATCATTGCACAAAACCAGAACGTGTGAATTGAAAACCGATCAAAAACAAAATAATGGGCTGTAGATTTTTTTTTTTTTTCCAAAAGTCCGCTTTCCTTGTCTGCAATGTAGGAAAAGAAGGAAGAAACCTGTTGTATTTTTAAAATGGGGGGGGGGGGGGGGGGTGAAAC
>BLSH010288734.1:442389-456256 GCA_018402905.1 Glandirana rugosa
AAATGATGTAAAAATTTTTCTGACTTTCCTTTGTATTAGGTCGAGGTACAAAAAGGGTTGAAGAAGTCTATGTCACAAAGTATGTACAAACCATTTTATGTTTATGTTTTTTTTTTTTTTTTATATTTTTTTTGTAAAAAAAGTAGCCAAAACCGGCTAAATATAAGAAGGAGTATAAACACTATTTTTTGTTTAGCGTTAGCCGCAAATAACTAACGAAACGCGTTTTCACCAGCGCAAATGCCTACTACTCTTAAGTAAAGACCCCCAAAATAAAAAAATGATCATTACCGCCGCTAGACGCTAAAAATCGCCATGACGCTATAATCCCGCCTGTACAGCCTTGTAAAACTGTGAAAAAACCCTGGTAACCGTAAATATGTCGCTAGTCACGATTGTATTTGTATTTTACCAAACATGTATGAAACACTGTATCTGAAGAAGTTGGGAAAAACATGGAGCTGGATTATGTTTCCTTTCAGTCTTTTTAAAAATGTAGTAAAATTCTATTCTATTAAATATTACTGTGCACCCAGTGACTTATAATAATAATAATGGCTGAGTAGGCATCTGCCTGTGGGGGGCCCATAGAGATGCTGAAAAGGCTTTGCACATGAGCACTGTTTATACTAAGTCAGTTCCAGCTTTGCAAGTCTTGAGTAAGGCAGCCCATAACATGATTTGACTTTCTTTCCTTCCACCACAGGCACAGTCATGCTTGATGGTGGAATGCCTCCTGCAGTGCTCTTGTGTTGTGCCCACAAGGAGCCTGCCACAGGCCAGTAGAGTACAGTGATTACTGCTAATCACTATAGCCGCTGGCAGTAATCGCAGGTGAAAAAAATCAGACAGGCTGGTTGTAACCAAGTCAATCGATGGATCGACTTGGGTGCAATCAGCCTGCCCATACATGGATTGAATTTCGGCCGGTCCCTACTGAACCAGCCAAATTTTGATCCATGCCTGGCCAGCTTAAAGTGGCTGTAAATTCATTTTTTTTATCTTCATGCATTCTATGCATGAAGATAAAACCGCCTGTGTGTAGCAGCCCCCCTCAGCCCTCCTAAATCTTACCTGAGGTCCATCTCTGTCCACGAGTGTCTGGGCCATCCGTGATTCTCTCTCCTGATTGGCTGAGACACAACAGTGGCGGCTTTGGCTGCCGCTGTTGTCATTCAAAGTCAGCAAACCATTCAGGGTAGAGAGGGGTCGAGCTCTGTGTCTAAATGGACACAGGGAGCTGTGACTCGGCTCGGATACCCCCATAGCAAGCTGCTTCCTGTGGGGGCACTCAACAGGAGGGAGGGGCCAGGAGAGCCGAAGAGGGATCCCAGAAGGAGGAGGATCTGGGCTGCTCTGTGTAAATCCACTACACAAAGCAGGTAAGTTTTATAACCTATGTTTGTATATGAAAAAAAGACTGTACAGTCACTTTAAGCCATAAGAATTACAGAATTTATTATCTATGCCTAAAAAGCTCCCTTCCTCTTCCTGACACCTATGCCATTTTAAAAAAATGTCTATACTTGCCTATTTTGAAGCTGCTCCCCTGCGTCAGGCAGCAGAGACCAGGGAGTGCTGACAATGGATGGGCAATGGTAAGCCTATCGGTGGCATCACCAGCTGTTGTGGAGCGTGCTTTTCTCCCCTGTAGCTCGCGCTGGCTGACATGTGACCAGGCCGGAGTGCCATGAGATTAGGTAAGTATATCCTTTTTTTTTTACCCAGGTTAGTATTGGTGTTAGGAGGAGGGGAGGGAGCATTTTTAAGCATGGTTCGTAAGAGTTCTACTATAAATTTTCTCTCCTTCAGCCCACTGGAACAGAAGGAAAGAAAATCTGTTGATTTATCCACACTCAGTGTGGATGGAACAATCTTCACTGCCCACTATTGTATTCAGGCAGCCGTAACACATGCAGCAGTCTGAATACAATGGTGCTGCTGAAGAGTGACTGCATATGATAGGATGGTGGTCACTGCTCGGCCGATAATTTTTTTAACCGGCTCGGACCATTTTTAACTTTTGTTGAGCCAGGTGGTGCTTGCAGGGCCATCCACAGCTCAAATTTTGACTGATTCAGCAGGAATAGGCCTAAATTTGAGCTTTGGGTTTCCTCTAGGAAAATCAAATGGTCATGCACACCCCAATGCAATTTTATTGTATCTGCTATGTCAGACACAAGACACAGATGTCTATGTACACGTGTCTATGCATCCTATTAGTTTGCTAAAAAGGCACTTGAATTGAAAGCAGCAAAGGGCCCAAGGTACAATGAATCCACGGGTGGCCTTTAATATCACAATTATTCAGTTTGCTTACCATTGACATGATTTTTACTTTTTTTTTTCCAATAGGTAAGGGCCGTTACGGTGAAGTGTGGCGTGGCCTCTGGCAAGGCGAAAGTGTGGCAGTAAAGATTTTTTCATCACGAGATGAGAAATCCTGGTTCAGAGAGACCGAACTATACAACACAGTGCTGCTGAGACATGAAAATATTCTAGGTAAGCCGTTCATAGCACTTAAGCACACCTCCATGTACACACATTCCCTTCCTGATGTAGACGAGAGGCTTTGCTGTATTAAGTCCATGGAATCCGGAATGCGCAGACACATCCTACTGTCTGCTGTCCATGGAATAGAGCCTAGGCTACTGCCAGTGGCAGGGAATTCTTGGCCAAGCCTTTGAGAGCACGGTCAAATGATCAGTTTGGGACAGCACGGATTTAATTAGCAGTAGGGCCATCCTGCATTCTCACCAGATGGCAACAGCGGTCTGGAATGCAGGGCAGCTACTTGTTACTTGTTTTAGTAACTGTGTGATAGCAACTTCTGCTAATGGAAAAGTACCACTCTGCAGCCCTGTGGGACTTGGCTGTGTGAGTCTGGTTTGCACAAAGGTTTCAGTTTAATTTGTTCTGGAAGAGCACGGCCATCTCTAAGACCTCATTCCAGTCATATGTGCTATGCCTTGTTAGAGTTCACATAAGGATATGTTCATTTAAAGTTGCAGTCCACCCAAAACTTGATTCTTCAGTTATGCACTGTTGACTTGTTTACAACCAAAATCTGGGGAAAAAAACGTTTCCCATGTAGTGGGACTGTGCCCACACTACATGGGTTAACTACTCCTGTGGCCCGGGGGCCAGAAGCGGCCCTTTGCTTGCTTTTATCTAGCTTTTGGGGCACCATTTCATCCGCTGATGCCAACAATGTGGCATAAGCTGCCCCCTCCCTACTAACCCCAATAAAGGGGAACAATTCCCCCAAATGACACCAAAGGGTTGGGGCATTGTATTTTTCCCTTGACATTGGAACCTTCACTACTACTAATGGCCATAGGCCATTGTCCGTCTCCCCCCAAAAGTTTTAAAGTGGTTGTAAAGATTGAAGGTAAAAACCTTTAATGTGCAACTCTCCCCCCTCAGCCCCCTTAGCCTCCCCTAATACTTAACTAAGCCCAATCTCTATCCAGCGATGTACACGATACCCAAAGCTCTCCCGGGTCTCTCCTCCCTAATTGCCTGAGGTGCAGGAGCCCTTGGCTCCCACTGCTGTCATGCATGCAGAGAGCCGGCTTGAGCGGAGTGAGCACGGGCGAGTGCCTCCACAGCATGCGGTTTGCTATGGGGGTGCTCGGCAAGGGGGGTGGGCCCAGAGCACCGGGGTGGGGATACCAAAAAAGGAGGATTGGGGCTGCTCTATGCAAAATCGCTGCACAGAGCAGGTAAGTATAACATTTTTTTTTATGAATAAAAATTTTTCCTTTACATCACTGGCCCTTTGTTTAGAAAGTTTTTGGAGACCCCTGGTCTAGGGAATTGGAGAGCAGAGATATACTTGCCTGATCCTCCCCGCACAAGGCCGGCCCCTATGGCTCCTGCATTCTTGTGTGGTGGACTGTTCCTGATGTCATTACACCCATAGACCTGCTCTGGGGAGGTGAGGAGGTCAGGAGCAGTCCACCGCTGGATTGTGGGGGATCTCTGTTTGCCGGTGAAGCAGAGGATCGGGTGAGGTATAGAAGTGGTTCTCCTCTCCTGTCCTCAGGACCCACTAACAGGCCAGATTTTAAGTATTACCTTGGGGAGATGTATACTAGAATACTGCAATCACTGAGCAGCAAATTATATCACCTGTGATGTCTTTCAGTTATCCTGCAAACCTGGCCTGTTAGTGGGTCCTGAGGACAGGAGTTGAGAACCACTGAAGTATAGGCTTTCTCCTCTCCCCTGGACAAAACAAGCAGTTGACTCATGTCGGGAGTTGGGCTTTAACGCTGAAGTACAGGCAACTATGAAAGACACAAATTAGTGCAGAATTGTATTCATTATAACATCATTCAATTTTTAAGCAGACCAGGCAAGTACCTGCATTAGTCTTACCAGGCTCCTGCAATTCTCTGTACAGCAATGCTCAGACTGGCAGGGGTAGAAGCAACACAAGGAGCCAATCAGCTACTGTACATTTGTACTAACGATTAACATGCTGATGGGAGGAGAGCAGAGTGACAGATGAGGTAATCACTGCTGCTTCACTTTTGTTATCCAGGCATAGGCTGGGGCAATCATGGCCTATTTTTATATTACTTTTATTAAGAAAAGCAGGTCTACTGTCCTGCCAGAAAGGGTTGCGCTGTGTAGGACTAGGTTGACGCCTCTGCACTTTAGCAGATGAGGGGGATTGCCATTGGTATCCCCATATGTCGGCACCCACTGTGCATTTTTATGTTAGGCCACAGCACCATGTAGCTCTGTGCAGCATAGGTTTTTTTTTTTTTTTTTAAGGTTTACGGTCAACTTTCGCCACCTTTCTCGTGGATAGGGCAGCCCATTGAATTGATTGGGCTGCTGTTACCTGCGCTGTGTGTGCGCAAACGTGCATGCACAGATTTGAAGATCAATGGGCAGCAATACAAATACTTTGTCGGGCAAGACCGGTCCTATGAATGTATTATAGTTATGTATTGGCTAACTTCCTTGAGGTTTATCTTGAATATGGCAGCCTCTTTAACGTGGTTAAGTCACTTGTATAAAATGCTCCCATCCCCTCTGTATTAGCACAATAAGTTCCCCTGTGCCTGTGTTATAATATATACACACACACATATCTGTATAGATGAGACACAGGCTTCCTAGGATCAGTTGTCGTCTTTCTTTCTCCTCTGATCAGCAAATAATTCCTGAGGGTGGGGCCAAGCACTGCTGCTGAGGTCAGGAGAGAGAGCTGTGTGGTAGGAAACCAGTGTGTTCTCTATACAGATAAGAATATTTATGATAAAACACAGACACAGGAAAACTTCTTGTTCTAATACAGAGGGCATCGGGGCTTTAAGGCTTCATGCACACAGGACTTTAAAAAAAGCCAAAAAACGTCAGTAGCTTATCAGGGATGTGTTCAGCTTTTACCAGCGTTATATTACCGCGTTTTTCACGTTTTTAAAGGGCCAGCATTTTTTGGTGGTTTTTTTTTTTTTTGTTTTTCTTTACAATTGGTCTAAAACGTCCAAAAACATTGGGGATTGATGTTTTTAAGTGTTTGAAAGTTTTCACAGCTGAAAAAAGTCCAAAAAAACCCCTCAGCTTTTCGTTTTTTTTTTTTTTTTTTACAGCTCAAAAACGTCACTGCTAAAAAACAGCTGATAACAGCCTGTGTGTGCATGAACACATTGATAACATGATGGAGGGTTTATTGACTGTAGAAAAAAACATCTGCAGCTGAAAACAGCTGCTGGAAAACAGTCAAAAAATGTCCTGTGTGCATGAGGCCTAAAAGTTAATTATGAGAGCAGAGAAGAGACTCTATGTACTAACAGGGAAGGGGAGCTGAAGACAAGCAGAGGAGAATAGGAGAGCTGCTAGTGACACTGCACAGACCACAAGGCTCTCAGGATCAGCCAATGTGATAGGGGAGTCTGCATTCAGGGGGGAAGTCATGACCTGGCATTATCAAACAGATATTTTGGGGATACAGAGAGATAATTTAAAAAGCAAAAGCACCATGCTGCTAATTGCACATTAAAGACACAGGAGCAGCTTTTTATTTATTTTTTTTGGGTTCACAAAAGCTTTAAGGGTTCACACTGCAATGCAGAGCGGCAGGAGCGATTCCCAGCTCTGGCCACTCTGTGTTGCTGGCTGCGCGGTGTGGTGTGTGATGCAGGGTTTACCGCACTGCTTTTTTTTTTGTTTTGTATGCGTTTTATTTGAGGTGCACAAAATGTACACTTCATTCACTGCAGTGTCTGGCGCTATGCTGCCGGATATTGCAGTGTGATTTGGGCCGGTGCGCTGTGATAAAATACAGCACGTCTACATTTTATTGCAGCACACTGCAGTGCTAAGCTGCGTTGCAGTGGGAACGGGACACATGGAAACAGTTGTTTCCTATGTGTCCCTGCAGTAACAGACGTTTTACCTTGTGGTAAAATGTCTGTCACCGTACATAGTGTGAATTGGCCCTAAATATATAGTACACAACTATATACAGTGAAATGTTTTTTCTATTGTATTTTTGGTTTAAATTATGTTCTTCCTTAAGTAATAGATGTTAACATTAAGTGACATTTCCATTATTCCAGGCTGTTTAAACTTGGTTTCCTGAGTCGTTGCCCTCCCGGAGTTTCCCTTTTTTTGGCTGCTTTTGTTTCCGGAAACACACATTCCAGACATTTTGTTTTCTTTTCCATCTCATTGCACGCGGTGTACCTTGCCTGTAAATATGTTTGCATGTTGAGACAGCAGTGCAGCAAGGCAGAGAAATTGTTCCTCGCACTGAGATAGGCTGAACAGCTCCTAGCCAGATACACGGCGTCCCCGCAGAGGATCTGCTCAATTGGGTGTATATCCACAGCGCCTGGGGCTTACTTTCTGCATTCCGTATCATTTCAGTTCCCTTTTCTTGATGGTTTTACAAGCACATTCTTACTGTCTAGGCAAGCCCCTCTTTTTTCTCTTTTTTTTTTTTCGCGGCTGGTTCTCACATTTTAATAGCTGGATTATGTTTAACACCACGCGTACCAGTAAACAGGAGGTGAGGAGTCGAATGAGTCTCTACTTGACACATTGCACAATGCTCTGATATTGGCGGTGCTGAGCTTCTGAGCTTAGGTGAGGGATTAGCCGTGTGAAAGAAAAAGGGTGGCTCTATTACGGTTACTTTTTTATTGTCCGTTGTTTATTACCAAGCTTTAAAAATGTTTCATTCTTTAATTCCCTGGTGCCCAGCCCGCTATCCTTTGGCACTCGTTGCACGGCCCTCGTGGCCCTTCTAGACAGTCTGTGTTTTTTGGTTCTTACTCAAGCCAGCAAATGAAAAACATTTTTTACCCTGGCTTCTAGTAGCTTAAAGTGATACTAAAGCCTTGTGTATATTTTTTTTTTTTCTGCTCTGTGTAGTGGTTTTGCACACAGCAGCCCGCATCCTCCTCTTCTTGGGTCCCTTGCCGGTGCTCCTAGTTCCTCCCTGCCGGGTGCCCCCACAGCGAGCAGCTTGCTTTGGGGGCACCCAAACGGGTGCTCCTGACCCACCGCTCTGTGTGTCCATTCACACCCAGAGCCGCAGTTCGGCCCCGTCTCCCGATTGGCTCGCTGGCTGTGATTAAAAGCCAATGGCTCCCGCTTCTGCCAAAAGCCAATCAGGATTGTGGGTCCCTGGAGATGCAAGGCTCTTGTGGACATCGCTGGATTGAGAGGGGGGTCTGGGGGGCACACGGCACACTGAAGGTTTTTTAACCTTCATGCATAGAATGCAATAAGGTAAAAAAAAAAAAAAAAAAAAAAATGTGCCTTTTACAACCACTTTAATGGCTTGGTTTTTTACACTATATTTTTCTATGCTAATCATCTTCTTTTTTTTTTTAATCTTTTTTCTTTTCCCATGATCTTTTACAATGATCACATTTTTAAACGGGATATAAGAAGCACAGAAGGAAGGAGCTGTGATAGCAGTGATCTTTATCGGTTTTATGTAATATGTTGCCAGTTTATTGCTGCCCTTAAAGTGGTTCTAAAGGCAGAAGTTTTTTTTTTTTACCTTGGTGCATTCTCTGCATTAAGGTTAAAAAAAACAACAGCAGCGATCTCTGCTCTCTCTCCTCACTGGAAAGAGAGGCAGTAGTGGGGAGCCATTGGCTCCCACTGCTGTCAATCACAGCCAGGGAGCGGGGGGTGGAGCCGAGCTGTGAGCACAGCTCAGGATCGAGCCTGCATATGTGCCCCTATAGCAAGCGGCTTGCTATAGGGTGCACTCGGCAGGGAGGAGGAACCAGGAACACCGGCGGGGGACCCGAGAAGTGCAAGATCGGGGCTGCTCTGTGAAAAACCATTAGACAGAGCAGTTAAGTATAACATGTTGGTTGTTTAAAAAAAAAAAAAAAAACTTACAATTTACAATTACTTTAATCACTTGCGGTCTGGAAGGTTTTACCTAGGCCATTTTTAGGCTATTCGACACTGCACTACTTTAACTGGCAATTGCGCGGTCATGCAACACTGTACGCAAATTACATTTTTACCTTTTTTTTTTAAACAAATAGAGCTTTCTTTTGGTGGTATTTAATCATTGGGTTTTTATTATATAAGCAAAGACAATGTTTTGAGAAAAAAAATATATTTTTTTACTTTTTGCTATAAAACATATCCAATAAGAAAATAAAATCTAATTTTTTATTTTTTTTTTATACTATTAATAGCGGTGATCATCAACATATAGTGGGACTGTGATAGTACGGCGGGCAATCTGACAATTAACGGACACTGGGTGGGAACTGACTGACACTGACATCACCAGTGACACTAATGCAGTGATCAGTGGTAATCCTATACACTGTCACTGCTGACAATGACTAGGAAGGGGTTAACATCTAGGGCTATCAAAGGGTTAACTGTGTGCCTATGAAGTGTAATGTGTGCAATATGTGCTGCTTTCACTAGTAGATGTGGCTGATTTTTCTCTCTATTAAACACATGGCTCTGTGCTGTGATTCGCTAAGCCGATCAGCAGGTCTCAGCCATAAAGCGTTAGCCGGGACCTATTGATCTCCTAGTGCTGTACCCAATCACAGCCCAAACAGGGCGGTGGGCGCATGCACCCCTGCCTGGAAATGCCGGATCACAAACGTGTACCTGATCCATGGCAGAGCGGCTGCCCTGTTGACATATGTATGTATGGGGCGGTCCAAAAGCAGTTAAGCATGTCCCCAGTCTCCAACAACTACTATGGCATGTTCAGTTTCTGATCATCTATAGCACAGGTGTCAAACTGGCAGCCCTCCAGCTGTTGCAGAACTACAATTCCCATGAAGCTTTGCAAGGCTGACAGTTATAAGCATGACTCCCACAGGCAGAGGCATGATGGAACTTGTAGTTCCGCAACAGCTGGAGGGCCGCCAGTTTGACACCCCTGATCTATAGCATGTTCGAAGTTTGGCCATATCTAGCAGCACACCTGTAGTCTTTGACCTTCCCCTGTTGCATGTTTTCTGACTTTCTGTATACATTCACTAAAAACTGATGTTTTTTTGCTGATGTCGCGGGTCACACCTGACCCCCCGCCCCCCCCCCCAATACTAAGTTGAATACCACTGTCTCTTTTTTTTTTCTTCATTTGCCTTGCTGAACAAAATTTGTGACTTTAAAGAAGACCTGTCACACAGTTGGACATTTCAAACTTGACTTATGCAAAGCAAAGTTTACCTTTTTAAAGTATAACTAAAGGCAAAACTTTTTAAATTTTGGATAGAGAGGAGAGAGATTAGAACACTCATCAGGTTTTATTGCTGTCTGTGCCCCATTAGGGGGATTCACCCCATTTGTCCTGTTTACCGTTATCGTTGAAAGACAGAAAATCCCAAATTTTGGGTTGTCCCCAGAAAAGTAATAGAGGGGAAATTTCCCAATGGGGACACTAGTTCTGGTGACCTGGGGATCACGAAGAAATTCTTCATTTGCAAGGATTTCCTCTCACTTCCTGATGTGGGACAGGAAGTAAAGGGAAATTTCCCCAATGGGACAGAGATGGCAAAAAAAAAAAAAAGAATTGAGGGGTTATAACCCTCCCTTGCTCTATCCAAAATGTAAAAAAAATAGTTTTGCCTATAGTTCTACTTTAATGAAAAATGCAAGTCAATCATACAGTAGATGCAGAGATGGTGGCATTTTATGCAAGTTTCAACATCTTGTTCTCACCCAAGCCTTCCTATTGGTCATTCCAACAGACAAAACAGAAGGCTTGAAAGATGGCAGAAGGTATACGGTAAAAATCCACTTAAAGCATAAATCCAACTTTCACCCACACCCATCTTGCAACTTTCCCTTGCAACTATTTTTCAAGATATTACTATGTACTTGACTTGGCTTATGCTTGTGGATGGTTATGTGATATCGCAGGATTCTTCTACTTGTGCAATCCTGAATACTGCAGAGAACTGCGCTCACGTAGTGATGTCAGCGCCATTCCCTGCAGTCTGGTGACAAATCCACAAGGGGTGTGTCCATTTGCACAATAGATACTAAAACTCACATGGAGAAGAGATAGAACAGGCTCTTCATAATGGGATATCACCCAGAAGGATGTCCAAAGGCGTTGGGGTTCAGGTATGCCCGTGCTGAGTCTCGCCGCTATTTGTAAAGTTGATTCCAGCCATCTGTGTGGTGGAATGAAGGAATAGCAAGGATGAGGTGCGGACCGCATGCTGGAATGCATTTGCCGCCTGTGATGTTACTAGTCCACGACGCGTTTCAGAGCATGCGCAGTAGACTGAATAAACAGTGCACACTCCTTTCTCAAGCTCTACTCTGCTTCTACTCTTCCACCATGGGGCTAGCCCTGAACAAGTGGACTTAATTTGTTGCTTTTTTTTACAAAAAAAGCGGTCTGGAATTTGAAATGAAAAGACTGCCATGATGCACTAGATGTGCTCCAATACTATCTGCTGTTCTGTGGACAGCACCAGACTACCCTGTTTATGGTGTGTCCATGACCACCTTGGCTCACAGAGAGATTTGAATGACACTGAATGTCTTTAAACTCTGAGGTGGACTGCTAACAAGAGGTGAGAGTGGAGAGTCTGTATGGAACTGCAGCTGAGAAAAAATGATTATTGCAGCAATTGATTTTTTTTTAACAGTGGTATGAAACCCAAAAACAAAAATGTACTGTGTTGCAGCTTGCCAATCCTTGGCTGTGTTCGTTTTCTATTTAGGCGGTCTCCTTTTCTTTTTTTTTTTTTTTTCCACCGGTCAAACCGACCAGTAATCTTGTTTATTCAAATTCCTTAAAGTGGTTGTATACCTATCCATATACCCAGTGAAGTGACTGGCCTCAGATGATACACAGAGATGAAACAAATCTCCCTACATAAGTTGTACCGGTCTATCTGCAGCCTGCTTACCTTGATATGCTTTCAAAGTGCTGAATTTATAAATTTGAGAAAAAGAGGGGGGAGAGCTTAAATTGCATATTGCAGAGCTCAGTGAGGAGAGTTCTGAAAGCTGATTGGAGGGAAGAGACACACCCCCTTAACACAGCACACAGGAACAGAGTTGAGGCTGCCGATCTGCTGGAGGTCCTTCTGTCACCTTTATCTTGGTGTCAGGAAAGTTTGTCAGCTTACAACCACTTTAAATATGCCAAGCTACCAAGCAAACGTGGCATTTAGAGGGTTGGTACAAACCATTTACCACTGACAGGGATACTTACAATGGTCATCTTTTATTTATGTAAAACCTTTATTCCAAAAGGAACAAAACTGTTGAGGTAACTGGTTAACCTGTTGGCGCCAAGCACACGCAAATATGCAGCCTCTCGACGACTGGGCCTTTGCACTGAACGGCTGCATATTTGCATGCAATTGTGCCAGTAGAGCTGTGCCGAGAGTGCTCCTGGTGGCTAAAGGAAACTTCCCGATATCGCTGTTTGCAAACAAGCGTTTTACGATCATGTGACTGGCGGTAACATGCCCAAAAGCCCCGCTCCACCTCCCGGCATTCTAAAGCCCTTAAAGGGGTGGCGGGAGCTGGCGCCAAGGGATTAAAAACTGCTGGAGCAAAATCAGAGCAGCCCAAGAGCATATTTGTTTCCGTCCAGAGTGGAGAGACACCAAGGCTTGGAGGGGTGTTACTGGCTGGATCACTATGTGAAAATAGAGTGAAAAAGCCTAAAAAGAAAACTATGCGGCCACTAATGCAGCCACCACATTTTAAGAGGAACTTTGGGCTCTCCCCAGCGCCCGATCCCCCCCCCCCCCCCGTTTTATTTTTTCCCCTTGCTTACCTGATACTTTGTTCTGCTCAGTAAGGAAATTCACCTAGCCAGAGGTTCCAGCGTTAAGCTGCTGGAATCCTCCTCTCTGCAGCAGCAGCACAGTCTGGAGCCACCATGTTGCCTGTGACAGCTGCTTGCTCTTCCTGGTGAAAAACCGGCTGTACTGAGGACAAAGCTGGTTCCCTGGACAGGTGAGTGTCCTTTTATTAAAAGTTAGCAGCTACAGGAATTGTAGCTGCTGACTTTTTTTATATATTTTTTTCTAGAGTGAAGAACCGCTTTAAGGAACCCCTAGCCACTCTGGAGGAGTCCTAGTGTTCCATTGATCCCTGGTTGAGAGAGGCTGGTTTATAGGAAGGTGAAACTGTGCCTTATAAAACCATCGGAATCCATGCTCTGGTGCACTGTACAGCAAAGACTAATGGATGAATGGATTTTCATTCTGTACTTGACATGCTGTGGGTGGGTCTGTGATTAAGCTATATTGCTTAAAGGGGAACTCCTTTTTTCCTGAGAAAAAAAAATTTCTTCTGAGTGATCTATGTACATTGCAAGGATTTTAACAAACTTAGTAGCAGATTCTTATCTGTTTCTGTTCTTCCCAAAAGCTGTATGTTCCGCTGTGTCATTGAAGGCAGATTCCTGAATGGAAGTGTTCATTCTAATCCACTAATGCACTAAAGTGTCTTTGTTCATTAGCACTAATGAAGAAAGCTGCAGTGTCTGCATCCCTTTAAGTAATTAGCCCTTAGGGAGCATATCACCAAAAATATATTTCCTTTTGCAGAGGATGCCTAAACTTTTACTTGTATCTTAGTGCAGACTTCTGGGAAAATCAGTGAGCCAATCACACAAGCAGGAAATTACCTTTTTGGTGGAAGTTCCATACACCAACTGTGTACAGAACACCTCCAGGTAGCCATATTGCATTCAATTTGACAAAAAATTACAGAGCGGCAGATTGAAAAGGCGGAGATGGATCTGTCATCTGCCTGCTCAGCGGGGATCCACGGATCGATCCCTGCTGAGCAAGTGGATTCCGTGAAAATGAACAGCCCCATGTGAAAGGGGCCTAATAGGTTTGTCCAGCAAGCTAAGCTGGACACAGCTACAATCTTTAAAACAAATTAGCACCTAAGGCTTCCGGAGGTGCCCTTCTCCTGCTTGTGGCTTGCAGAAGCTGCCTCATTGACGCTATCATTCAGATGTCTGCTGTATTAAAATTGATTTGCTGTATTAAAATTGATTGTCCCTCATGTGTGTCTTTTTGTCTGTGAAGGTTTTATCGCCTCGGACATGACTTCCAGAAACTCCAGCACTCAGCTGTGGCTAATTACTCACTATCATGAAATGGGATCTCTCTACGATTACTTGCAAGTGACGACCTTGGATACTGTGATGTGCCTCCGCGTCGTCTTGTCCATCGCCAGCGGACTGGCACATCTACACGTAGAGATATTCGGCACCCAGGGAAAGCCAGCCATTGCTCACCGAGATTTGAAGAGCAAGAACATTCTTGTGAAGAAGAACGGCCAGTGCTGTATAGCAGATTTAGGTAATCCTTTTTTTTTTTTTTTTTTTTTTTTTTTTTTTTTTTTTTTTTTT
>BLSH010288734.1:478206-502015 GCA_018402905.1 Glandirana rugosa
AAATATATATATATATATATATATATATATATATATGTATCTATGTATGTATGTGTGTATATATATATGTGTGTGTGTGTGTGTGTGTGTGTGTGTGTGTGTCCCACCCGGTAAATATACCTATGTGGAATTATTTTACCCTTACCAACACCTATAATTGAAGGACAAACACCGTGTAATCATATACACTCCCCCCTTTGAAAAGTTCTACCCACCACTGGTACCGCCGGTAAAACTTAGGTTGAAAAAAAAGGTTATCCTTCTCCCAGTACACTGTGCAGTTTGAATAACCCTTAAAGTGTTCTTTTTGTTACCACACGAACCAAAATTGCGTTTGTGTGTGTATATATATATGTGTGTATGTATGTATCTATGTATATATATATATATATATATATATATATATATAAATTATACACACACACAGTATTTCACAAAAGTGAGTACACCCCTCACATTTTTGTAACTATATTATTCTATCGTTTTATTTGACAACACTGAAGAAATTACACTCTGCCACAATGTAAAGTAGTGAGTATACAGCTTGTATAACAGTGTAAATTTGCTGTCCCCTCAAAATAACTCAACACACAATCATTAATGTCTAAACTGCTGGCAACAAAAGTAAATACACCCCTAAGTGAAAATGTCCACATTTTGGACAAATAGACATTTTCCCTCCCTGGTGTCATGTAACTCATTCATGCTACAAGGTCTCGGGTGTGTGAATGGGGAGCAGGTGTGTTAAATTAGGCGTTGTCGCTCTCACTCTCTCATACTGGAAGTTCAACATGGCACCTCATGGCAAAGAACTCTCTCAAGATCTGAAAAAAAAATTGTTGCTCTACATAAAGATGGCCGCCCTAGACTGTAAGAAGATTGCCAAGACCCTGAAACTGAGCTGCAGCACAGTGACCAAGACCATACAGTGGTTTAACAGGACAGGTTCCACTCAGAACAGACCTCGCCATGGTCGACCAAAGAAGTTGAGTGCACATGTTCAGTGTCATATCCAGAGGTTGTCTTTGGGAAATAGACGTATGAGTGCTGCCAGCATTGCTGCAGAGGTTGAAGGGGTGGGGGGGTCAGCCTCTCAGTGCTCAGACCATACGCCACACACTGCATCAAATTGGTCAGCATGGCTGTCATCCCAGAAGGAAGCCTCTTCTAAAGATGATGCACAAGAAAGCCCGCAAACAGTTTGCTGAAGACAAGCAGACTAAGGACACTGATTACTGGAACCATGTCCTGTGGTCTGATGAGACCAAGATAAACTTCTTTGGTTCAAATGGTGTCAAGCGTGTGTGGTGGCAACCAGGTTAGGAGCACAAAGGCAAGCTTGTCTTGCCTATAGTCAAGCATGGGGATGGGAGTGTCATGGTCTGGGGCTGCATGAGTGCTGCCGGTACTGGCGAGCTACAGTTCATTGAGGGGAACCATGAATGCCAACATGCACTGTGACATACTGAAGCAGAGCATGATCCCCTCCCTTCTGAGACTGGGCAGTATTCCAACATAACGGCCTCAAACACACCTCCACTGCCTTGCTAAAAAAAGCTGAGGGTGAAGGTGATGGACTGGCCAAGCATGTCTCCACACCTAAACCCTATTGAGCATCTGTAGGGCATCCTCAAATGGAAGGTGGAGGAGCGCAAGGTCTCTAACATCCACCAGCTCCGTGATGTCGTCATGGAGGAGTGGAAGAGGACTTCAGTGGCAACCAGTGAAACTCTGGTGAACTCCATGCCCAAGAGGGTTATTACAGTGCTGGAAAATAATGGTGGCCACACAAAATATTGACACTTTAGGCCCAATTTGGGCATTATTACTTAGGGGTGTACTTACTTTTGTTGCCAGCCGTTTAGACATTAATGGCTGTGTGTTGAGTTATTTTGAGGGGACAGCAAATTTACACTGTTATACAAGCTGTACAATCACTACTTTATATTGTAACAAAGTGTCATTTCTTCAGTGTGGTCACATGAAAAGATATAATAAATTATTTACAAAAATGTGAGGGGTGTACTCACTTTTGTGAGATACTGTGTGTGTGTATGTGTATATATATATATATATATATATATGTGTGTGTGTGTATATGTATGTGTACATAAATATATATATATAAACACACACTCCTATACATGTAGATATGTTAAGCTATGTCAGCTGAGGCTGGGAAACATGGCAATGAGGGGACCCATAACATTATTGTACGCATCTATCACAGATGCGCCCGATCGGGAGACTCGTGTCGGCGGTGCTGGTTGCGAAGCAATCAGCCAGATAAGCCTATCCGCTATGTGGTGCCAGCGGTGCATGCTCAGATGCGCCATGTCATCGGCATGGTCGCCATGTAACCAACTCAGGGTCTCATATCAGTGGGAGAATCGTGCCAAAAGGGCCTGATAAAGGCAAGCAAAGGGCCGCAGTTTGGAGACCACTGTCTTAGACCATAGGGATGATTCTGGTCTTTGGTCATCTCCATGGTAAGAAGGCAGAAATGCCAGCTTCAGCCCTGGGCTCCCTGATGGAAGGGGGGGGGGCCACATCTGACACATAAAAGCGATCCAGCGGTTATTTAGCTGCTAGGATCACTTTTATATTAAAGTGCATCGACCGCTGGAAAAAAAGATACCGGGTCACTGCTGCAGCCATGACCACTTAATCCCGAGGGCATACGGGAACGTTTTACGGTTTGGAAGTGCTCAGAGTATGTCCTGCAATATACACAGATCAGCCATCATGATCATTGACAGATAAAGTGAATAACCTTGATTACCTTGTTACAGTGGCACCTGAAAGTAGGTGGGATATATGAGACAGCAAGTGAACACGATATCTCTGAGGTTGATGTGTTGTAAACAGAAAAAATGGGCAGGTATAAACGTTTAAGACTTTGACAAGGGCCAAATTGTAATGGCTAGATGACTGGGTCAGGGCAAGTCCAAAACTGCAGCTCTTGTTGGATGTTCCTGGTCTGCCAAGGTCAGGACCACCCAAAATTGGTCCAAGGGCCATGGGAAGTCACATGTTACTGATGCACATGGGGAGTGAAGGCTGTCCTGTGTAGTCCCATCCAATAGAAGAACTACTGTAGATCAAATTGGTGGAAAACGTATTGCTGGTTCTGATAGAAAAGTGTCGGAATACGCAGTGTATTGCAATTTGTTGTGTATGGGGCTGCATAGCTGCAGACCGGTCAGGGTGCCCATGGTGACCCGTCTCCACAGGCAAAAGCTCCTACAATGGGCATGTTGACATCAGAACTGGCCCACAGAACAATGGAAGAAGGGTGGTCTGGTCTGATGAATTTGGGAATGGTTTGAGGAACACAACAATGAATTTGAGGTGTTGATTTGGCCTCCAAGTTCTCCAGATCTCAATCCAATTGAGCATCTGTGGGATGTGCTGGAAAAACAAGACTAATCCATGATGCATAACCTTGCAATTTACAGGACCTGCTACTGCCAGATACCACAGCATATCTTCAGAGATCTGGGGGGAGTCCATGCCTAGACTGGTTTATTGAAAATTTTCCATACAGATAAAAGAAAAATCCTGAAGTGCTACATCTGGTAACAATTGTACATACAAGTTTACATCATGAGTAGAGTTGAGCGAACTTCTAGAAGTCCGGGTTCTGCTGGTTCAGCTGAACTTCGGGACAAAGTCCGGGTTCGGGTCCGGACAGAACCCGAACTTTGTCCCGTACCCCGAACCCCATTGAAATCAATGGGGACCCGAACTGTAAAATAGTCCTGGAAAGTCCTAGGGGTCTGCAAAAGGAAGGAAATGGGGGTAAGGGTGGGACAAGTGACCTACAAAGAAATGGGGACAGGGAAATAACTTTAAATATTTTTATAAAAATAAAAACATAAAAAAAAGCAAAAATGGAGGTGGATGTGGACCATCTTCAAACTGGGTCTGAAAAGTATTAATTAACGGTAGAAGCCATACAACTGTTCTAAAATCATCTTCAAACTGTGTCAAAAAAGTATAAATAAGCCGGGAGAACCCATATCACTGTTCTGCAAACATCTGGAAGCTGTGTGTGTCACTTTAAATAAAACCAGGAGAAACCATACTACTGTTCTGCAAACATCTGTAAAGTCTGTGTCACTTTAAATATAACCGGGACTAACTAAACATCTGTTCTGCAAACATCTGTAAAGTCTGTGTGTCACTTTAAATATAACCGGAACTAACTGAACTACTGTTCTGCAAACATCTGTAAAGTCTGTGTGTCACTTTAAATATAACCGGGACTAACTAAACATCTGTTCTGCAAACATCTGTAAAGTCTGTGTGTCACTTTAAATATAACCGGGACTAACAACATCTGTTCTGCAAACATCTGTAAAGTCTGTGTGTCACTTTAAATATAACCGGAACTAACTGAACATCTGTTTTGCAAACATCTGTAAAGTCTGTGTGTCACTTTCAATATAACCGGGACTAACTGAACATCTGTTCTGCAAACATCTGGAATGTGTGTGTGAAACTACAGCATAGAGAAGAACAGGTATATGGTTTCGCTCTGCTATAGTTTCACACACACATTCCAGATGTTTGCAGAACAGGGATATGATATCACTGTTCTGCAAACATCTGCAAACTGTGTTTGAAACTATAGCAGAGTGAAACCATATACCTGTTCTTCTCTATGCTGTAGTTTCACACACACATTCCAGATGTTTGCAGAACAGATGTTCAGTTAGTCCCGGTTATATTTAAAGTGACACACAGACTTTACAGATGTTTGCAGAACAGTGATATGGGTTCTTCCGGCTTATTTATACTTTTTTGACACAGTTTGAAGATGATTTTAGAATAGTTATATGGCTTCTACCGTTAATTAATACTTTTCAGACCCAGTTTGAAGATGATCCACATTCACCTCCATTTTTGCTTTTTTTATGTTTTTATTTTTTTAAAAATATTTAAAGTTATTTCCCTGTCCCCATTTCTTTGTAGGGCACTTGTCCCACCCTTACCCCATTTTCCTTCCTTTTGCAGACCTCTAGGACCTTCCTGGACTTTTTTACAGCAATTTTCAGAACTTTCATTAAAATTACCAGAACCCCGGACCCAAACCCGGACTTTTTTTTTTAAAAGTCCGGGTCCCGGACACCCCAAAGTTCGGTACGGACCCGAACTTTACAGTCCGGGTTCGCTTGACTCTAATCATGAGTTGGTCAAGTCTGTTGTATTTATAGATAAAATACATGCACTATTGGACTATCAAGCAACACATAGTTATCATGTGAATGCTTAAAGGGTAAGTTCACCTTTAGGCTGGGTTCACACTAGTTCGATTCTCGGACCGACATTAGGAGCACAAGTCACATTACGTCACAAAAATGATTCCCTATGCGAGCCGTCTTAACTGGTCCGACTTGTGTTTTTCAAAGTCGGACTGACTTTGAAAAAGGTTCCTGTACTACTTTTGTCCGACTTTGATTCCACTTCAGCCCATTGAAAGCATTGAAGTCGGATCATTGTCTTAACTGATCTGACTTTGGCATGCGACTTGTGCTCTGAGGATCCTAAAGGGAAACTCAACGCCAAATTAAAAAAAAAAACGGCATGGGGTCCCCCTCCAGGAGCATACCAGGGCCTTCGGTGTGGTATGGGTTTTAAGGGGAACCCCAATGCCAAAAAAATGGTGTAGGGTCCTCCCCAGGATCCACACCAGACCCTTAGGTCTGGTATGGATTTTAACCACTTACCAACCGGAAGGTTTTCCAGCTTTAGGACCAGAGCACTTTTTGCGATTTGGCACTGCGTCACTTTAACTGACAATTGTGTGGTCGTGCGACGTTGTACCCAAACAAAATGTGTGTCCTTTTTTTGCCACAAATAGAGCTTTCTTTTGGTGGTATTTGATCGCCTCTGCGTCATTTCTGATCGCCGCTATAAACAAAAGAGCGACCATTTTGCAAAAAAAACCAAATTTACTTTTTGCTAAAATTCAAATCCAAAAAAAAAAAAAATACAAAAAAACATTTTTTTTCACCGGTTTTGGCCGATTTATATTCTTCCTCATATTTGTGATAACAAAAATCACAATTGGCGTTTATTGATTGGTTTGCGCAAAAGTGGCCACGTTTACGGATGATAATTCATTTCTGGGGTTTTTATTTTTTTTTATTTGTTACTAGTAATGGCGGTGATCTGCGATTTTTAGCGCTACTGCGATATTGCAGCGGAGATGTCGGACATTTTTGACACTTTTTTGGGACCAATGACATTTATTCAGCGATCAGAAATGTAAATGTCCACTGATTACTGTATAAATGTCATTGGCAGTGAAGGGCGTTAACCTGCAGGGGGAGATCTAGGGGGTTAACTGTGTTCCCTGGGTGTGTTCTTACTGTGGGGGGGTTGGGCTACCATGGGCATGAGAGATTAAACTGATCCCAGTGACAGGGATCAGTAGATCTCCCATGCCCGCACTGTCAGAATGGGGAACCGCCGTGTTTACATCGGCGGTTCCCCGTTCTTTCCCTGTGGCTGATCATCACGGCTCGCCGGCGGACATCGGATCCGTCCGAGCCGTGGGCACACTCCTCAGGAATGCGTCGCGCGCCCCCTAGCGGCTGTTTGCAGATCGCCGCCTTTTTACTGCAATTCGCGCTCAGCATCCCCGACTGCCACCGTGAAAAGACAGGACGCGGTTGGGAACTAGTTAAGGGGAAACCCCACACCAAAAAAAGGCGTAGGGTCCCCCCTCAAAATCCATACTAGACCCTTATCCGAGCACGCAGCCTGGCAGGCCAGGAAAGGGGGTGGGGACGAGTGAGTGCCCCCCCTCCTGGACCATACCAGGACACATGCCCTCAACATAGGGATTATGGGTGCTTTGGGGCAGGGGGGGCTCTGCGCCCCCCACCCCGAAGCACCTTGTCCCATGTTGATGACAGGGCCTCTTCCCGACAACCCTTGCCAGTGGTCGGGGTCTGTGGCCCCCAGATTCTGGCTCCCACACTATATGAATGAGTATGGGGTAAATTGTACCCCTACCCATTCACCTGAAAAGAAAGTGTAAAAAAAACACTACACAGGTTTTTAAAATATTTTATGAAATCCGCTCTGGCATCTTCTCCCCTCTCCGGCTCTTCTCCATCTCTGGGGTCTTCTTTCTTTTGAGAGGTCTTCTTCCTCTGCTCTTCTTTCCATGTTGACACGATGCAATCTCCCGGACTGATGGACTATCCGCACTCTGCAGGCTTATATTGGCATGGGGCGGGGCCAGCTGCTGATGTCATTCGGAAGCCCTACCCCTTATGACGCCACAGGGGTGGGCTGTGATGTCATAAGGTGCAGGGCTTTCAGATGACGTTGGCGGCTGGCCCCGCTCCATGCCAATATGTTTGCAGAGTGCGGATAGTCCATTCGTTTTAAAAGAGAGTTATACAGTCTGCAAACTATAGGATATACTGGAATTTTTTTTTTTTTTTATTACTAGTAAGGCGGTAATCAGCGACTTATAGCTGGGCATACTGAGACTTTGTGGGAACTAACTGCCACGAACGTCACTCTACTAATTACACTCAGCAGGAAAGGGTTAACATTTAGGGCGATCCAAGGCTAAATGTGTGCCTAACAAGTGTTGGGCTCGGTTCACGTCTATGCAGTTTGCAATTGGTGCGTTCTGCAGTGCATTTTGCTGTGCGTTTTGAGTTTTTGCACATGCGAGTTTGCAGCGATTTTTGTTTTGCGTGTTTTTATGCTTTTTTTTATTTTTGGCCAATTTGTTGTTTGACAGATTTATATCTCAAAATCCCTTATTAAGCCATCAAATTTAATAGTGAGTCGATTCATGGGAAGGAATAAATTACATTTTATTTTGTACAAAAGGAGTAGCTGAGGTGAGGTCAGGCCACCTGAGAACTTTTTGGAATGTAGAATGAGGGAGAGTGGGCTAGAGATGGTAGTGTTGTCGCAGGTAGTAGATTGGAGCCAAATTATAGAGGATACAGCAACTGGGTTAAAGTGGTTGTCAACTCTTGACTACCGCTTTAACCTACAGGTAAGCCTATAATGAGGTTTACCTCTAGGTGCCCTGCATATCTCCTAAACCTGCACGGTTTAGGAGATATACAGAGTACTTGCATGTGCCGACCTAATCGGGCACATGCGCAATGAAGAAACGGCCTCTGTGCCATTTCTTCACTGAGATTGTGCTGCGATTGGTGGCTCCTGCAAATCACAGAGCCGGAGTCCGCGGCCCCAGAAGCAAGAAGGGCGAAGATGGACACTTCCTGGAGCGGGGACAGCGCAGGCTTCCAATGCAGGTAAGTGTCACATGCATACTAGTCTATTATGCTTTTATATTGCAGGGTAATGAGGAGGAACAAAGAGGAAGTAAAACCCATTAGGGTTTACTTCTTCTATAAATTCAGTAAATAGGGGCCTCTTGATTGTTATGGAAGAGTGCTAATGGGGTAGTGCTTGTACTAGTGGCGGCCTGTCCATTAGGCCATGCACCCGCCCCCTAATCTACATGCATGGCACCGGACACATGGTTTTCAATGGGTTTTTTTTTCTTTTTTTTTGAAGCGTATGATTACAGCCCGAGGTTCTAATTGGCTTAAAAAAAAAAAAGGTGGGCTTGAGGTGTGCCCTGACCCACCCAGTTGTGTGAAAATAGAGAATTAATATTCGCTATTGTCTAACAGCTGCTCCTCTTGGCCAATCAGGAAGCGGGTCTTAAGACCTCATTGGCTGAGAGGAGAAGCGACCATACTAGCCAGGGTGGGGGGAGGGGGGGGCGCAGAGGAGGAGACAAGATGCAGGGGGGAAGCTTCCTGTGACCTGGATGGGGTAAGTGGGGGGCTGATGGACTGATGGGCACGGGGGGTGGATTTGTTCGCCTATCAACCAGGGCCTTCTACTGTTGAAGCATGAGGGAGAAGACTTGGCAAGTTCTGGTCTAGCTGTGTAGAGTAGGAGAGAATAATTGGTAAGTAGATCTGTTTTTCTATGTCCCCTAGATCTAAACAAGCAATTAACCATTGCAGTGGGGGGTACAGCCCCACTGCAAGGGATCACCAACCCACAGGACCACTTTAACTCAACAAAAGAGAGAGTTCCCCCGCGTCATTCTTGTAACTAGTCTAAAAAAAAAAAAAGTAGATTACAGTAAGGGTGGGCGTATGCTGCCATGGATAGGCACTAGAAAAGGAAAATTACGGAATGGTAAGTATTCAATTTTCTGTTTTCCTGGTGCCTCCATGGTAGCATACACATGGTAAATAACTTGCTCCATAGGGAGGGTTGCTGCAAAAGATATAGTTTATTTGGGGTTACAAAATTGTAACTTTTTTTTCCCCCTAAAATCACGAGAAGTTAGTGCGGCTTGATCCAGGCTATAACTAATGGGTCATGAAGGTGGTAAATGAAGACCAACTTGAAGACCTGTGCTAAAGCCACCCAAAAAGAGGCTATCCCCCGAGTTGAGTGCACATTGACTGCCCCTGGAACTGGAAGGCCTCTAGTCCGATAAGCCTTTTGAATCAGATGTACAATCCAGCTACCTATAGTTCTTTCGGATGCTGCCGACCCTTTTCATAACTCCATTTGTCGGTCTTAGGTCTTTTCTGCTCAATTTCCAAACCCTTAAATCCAGGATCTTCTGCATATCCATGGAAGCTCCTTTGTTGTTGTTCCCCTCAATAGAGTTGATGACCAGGGGAAGGGGGGAAGAGCAGACCTGACTCCCCTTGACACCTCTTGCCCCAAAAAAGATTCACAGAAAAAACGGGCTCCCATACTTCTCCAAATACTATATAATTGATCCTCTTGAATCTAGCCCTCTAATTAGGATCAAATTTCCGCGCTGGACTGTGTTTGTTTCTTATGATTAAGTTGGTCCCATACAGCTGCTACAAAGATCCACAAATATTAACCACAAGTTGTATCACTCAGAATGTCACATAAATCCGTGATAACTGTAGCGCTGGTGCACTCCTAAATGACAGTTTCTGTTTCTCATTAATATAAGCAAGTATATAGGTGAAACCCCAAAGTCCAGATGCAAGGCAATCTTCTAATCAATATCACCGCGTGCAGTGTCCACCATACACCTTCACCCCCTAGGGATTGCACTCACCAGAGTTGTTTGCCTCACACTCTCGTGCTCAGCCAGCTCACATGTTTGATCAGGGATCCAATAGAAGTCGCTCACCGAACTCCTCTAATTATCCTCGTTATGGAGACCCAGGAGCCCGATCAGGTCTTCAACAGCACACCCCCTCTGTCCTCTTAACTGCGATCCAGATCACTGACTTCCACCGGTGAACGCCCATATACAATCCGATGCATCGTCAAAAAGAAGTGAGAAAGACACTCCACATCGTGCGTTATCGTTAAAACAACCACATTTATTCCATACAAGAAATAAAAAAAACCCTATATTAGGGTACTCACAAAGGACACTGGGTCAGCTAGGACGCATCTCGCAGAGAGGCTCATCTCGGCAGAACACCGGCACAATCTTTTTCCCAACAAAAGTCCATCGACAGCCTCAGAACGCACTGGTCCTGCATTCTAGAAACAGCTCACTAACGTCGATGCCCTCTACTGCTCAAAAACGCCAGCGTTTTTAGAGGGCCATTGAATAACATGGAGAGCTGCAAAAAACGCCGGCGTCAAAAAACGCTCGTGTGTATGAGGCCTTATAGTTGCCTCCTTCAAAGCAGTACTATTGCCCAATTTAATTCAAGAGCTCTCCAACACAACTTTGTTGACTTGGAACAAGCATACTCCCTCTCTCAACCTAACCATGCTCCTGTCCAGCCAAGCAAGGAAATCCCTATCTTGGTGGATTTAAGCCCCACCCTAACATTAGGGAGGTATTTTATTCCCTATGATTGGAAAGTGATAAGACACCAGTTTTCAGACTAGGGAGGAGTGCTCCAGTCCCCCATAGTCCAGGAAACGTGGTCACCTGTGGATCTCAAGCTCCCATTCAACATCCTGGAGCTCAGGGCAGTTTGGATGGCTCTGCAACATTGCCTCCCTGCGAGGATACCCAATCGGGGTGCAGTCAGACAATTCATGGCTTTGGTTTACAACAACCTTCAAGGGAGCACCAGGAGCCATGTACCCCTGAAGAAAGCAGCCTCTGATGCCTTCATAGTTCCCTGATCTCAATTTGAACTAATCTACCACTTACCTCCAGTGTGAATTCTGCCATGTATGCTCAAGAATATAGAGCAAGAGGAAAACAGTGATTCTAATTAAAACCCAACTTGCCCAGAGGAACCTAGTACACAGATATACTCCGATTTCTAACAGATGACCCATGGCCTCTTTCCCAGAGAAAATATCTACTATCTCAAGACCCTGTTTTTCCCAGGATAAAAAGCAATTTCCAGGATGCTCTACTATTGCACCTGGAAATCCTTTTTTTACCTGGTGTGAATAGAGACCTGTCTACCCAGAGATTACTCTGTGCCTCACATCCTGACCTTCTTAGGCCTCATACACACGGGCGTATTTTGACGCCGGCGTCTACTGACGTTTTTTAGCTGCTCCCCATGTTAGTCAATGGCCACATAAAATACGTCGGCGTTTTTGAGCTGTAGATGGCGTCGGCGTATCAGAGAACCCACGACCAGCGCGTTCCTTGGCTGCAACGACGTCAAAAAGCGCCGCAAAACGCCACGAGACGCCAACAGACGCCAACAAACGCCACCTAATATTGTACTGGCGTTTTCCGGCGTTTTTTGACGCCGACGTTTTTAGGTTGAAAAATAGCAGAGGAATGATTTTTTTTTAAAAAACGTCTATTGACGCCGACGCTCACTAGCGCTCAAAAACGCCAATGCATAACGCCGAAAAACGTCGACTTTATCTCCTTGACGTCGGGCCCGACGTTTTGTTTATTATTTTATATACGCCCGTGTGTATGAGGCCTTAAAGTCAAGTCCTGACCAGAACTTAAGCATTCTCTAAGGACAGGTCTCAGTCTTGCCCGTTGGCTTTGAAAGAACTTTGGCGGCACTCTCCCCTTTAAAAGCGTTCTTTAAATGGTCTAGCACTAAGCCCCCATAGCATTACCCTGTGCTTCCTTGGAAACTCAACCTGGTTCTCTCTGCCCTGCAGAAACTACCCTTTGCACCCATCAGGAATATTCCCTTCCTACTTCTCCTGCAATAGAATAGAATTTGTGGTTGCTATCACATCGGTCAGATGATTTTTCTGAGTTGGCGAACCTCTCTTGTAAGAAGCCATTCCTCATACTTCATACAGACAAGATTGTTTTGCACCCAAGACCATCCTTTCTTCTGAATGTGGTATTAGCCTTCCACCTTAACGAAGGATATGGTCCCACCATCCTTATGCCCTGCTACTGAGCATCTTAAGGAACATTCTTTTTATTTCCAGGTCCACCTCAAAGCTACAGTTTCAACCGGAAAGGCAGATTCCCTATTTTTTCTATTTTACAAGACCTCACAAGAGACACCCTGCTTCCAAGTCCACTATTGCAAGATAGGCAATCTAATCATTAGAGCTTACTACCGCAAGGTAAAATCTCCTACTGGTTTTTTACTCACCCATTGCACCAGATCGATTGGAGTTTCCTGGACATTTTGGTACCAGGCCTTTGTAGCCCAGCTGTGTAAGGCCACCACCTGGTCTTCATACTTTCTCAAAGTTCTACCATGCGGATGTCCAATTTTCTGCAGATGCAGCTTTCGGCCACAAGGTTATTGTGTCGGCACTCTGAGGTTGGCTTTGTTGACCCTTGTTGGGCCTGTTGTCCCTTTTTTTTATTTGCCTCATTGTTGCCTACCCTGCGCATTCATTGCTTAGGGAAGTCTCAGGATCTATGAATACTCAGCTTGTATATTGTACTGTATGATGAGAGGAATTTTGACTTCTCTGTAAACTCCATATCTTGGAGTACAGTACAGGACACAGGAAATCCTCCTCTTTTCCTTGGCTATTGCTTGCTACAAAACTGAGGATTTATGGAGGGTTATTGGGGAGGCATCTAGAGGGTGTGTCATTAAAAGCTTTGCCAATGTCCAATCCTCTGAAGGTATGAGCCTATAACCCAGGGTCTATGTCGGTCTATGAATAGTCGGTCTATGTTCTGCATTGTATTCCGATACTGAATTTCAAAATGCCACTTTCTTGTACTCACTGTTAATGTAGTTATAAAGGTTGTAAGTTTTTTTTTAAAAAAAAAACCTGTTCTACTTACCTGCTCTGTACCATGGTTTTGCGTAGAGCAGCCCCCCCACTAGTGGTCCTGGCTCCTTTTCCCTGCCAAGTGCACCTAATTACCCCATAGCAAAAGGCTTGCTCTCACACAGGCTCGCTCCCAAGCCATGCTCCTGTGAATGGACATTGTCACACATTCACACACCATGGGCTGCTCTGCCTCGCCCCCGCTCTCTCCTCATTTGCTCACTGGCTTTGATTGATGGCAGCAGGAGCCAAAGAGGAGGGACAGACCTGGGAGAGCTACTGCTCTCGTGCACATCACTGGATCGAGATGGGGCTCAGGTAAGTATATGCAGGGGCTGGTGGGGGGAGCTGCACCCAGAAGGTTTTTTTTACCTTATTGCATAGGATACATTAAAGCAGAACTTCACTCTCTCAATCAGCATTGACTATTTTTAATCATTCTGCCGCTAGCATTAGTAAATAGGGAAGTATATCATAGTTACTTGTTTAACCACTTGCTGACCAGCCGCTGTCATTATATGCGAACAGATGTACCTGTACATCGGTCCGTGCATGTGCAATTGTGGGCGCGCGTGCCACCAGCGGCATGGCTGCGGGCCCCGCAGGCTCGAAGTCTGCAGTTGACCCACGGTCGTTCTACACAGGCGGATCCCCGATCTGACAGGGAACATGTCTGAGATCTGCTGTTCCCAGTCATTGGGAACAGCGATCTCTGTCTCTGTCCCCAGCAGCCCATCCCTCCTACAGTTAGAACACACTGAGAGAACGCAGTTAACCCCTTGATCGCCCCCTAGTGTTAACCCCTTCCCTGCCAGTGTCATTTATACCTTGATCAGTGCATTGTTATAGCACTGATCAATGTAATAATGTCACTGGTCCCCAAAAAGTGTAATTTGGGGTCAGATTTGTCCACTGCAATGTCGCAGTCCCACTAAAAATATGTAGAAAAAATATATATTGGCCTAAACTGATGAGTAAATTAGTTTTTATATATATATATATATTTTTTTTTTTGATATGTATTAGACAATTTAAAAAAATATATATATTTTTTTTACTTTCTGTTATGTCTAATTTTTGGTAAATAGCGCAAAAAATAAAAACCGCAGAGGTGATCAAATACCACTAAAGGAAAGCTCTATTTGTGGGATAAAAGGACGTCACTTTTGTTTGGTTACAACGTTGTATGACCGCAAAATTGTCAGTTAAAGGGACACAGTGCCATATTGCAAAAAAATGGCCTGGTAAATCCTTCCGAGGCTGAAGTGTTTAAACTTTTTAACTTTTTTTTTTTTTTACATTTCTTCAGTTACTTCCCTGTTTCCAGGCCTAGGCAAATGATGTCATACATCCCAAGAGTCTTTTTCCCCACAAATAGAGCTTTCTTTTCGGGGTGTTTGATCCCCTCTGCATCACTTCTGATCACCGCTATAAACAAAAAAACATTTTGCTATAATACATGTCTAAAAACAAATGTATTCATCAGTTTTGGCCGATATATATTCTTCTTCATATTTGTGGTATAAAAAATCGCATTTGGCGCATATTGATTGGTTTGCGCAAAAGTTGCAGCTTTATGACCATGAGAATTAATTTATGGTGTTTTTACTTCTAACCTACTAATGGCGGTGATCTGTGATTTTTAGCGGGACTGCGACATTGCAGCGGACATGTTGGACATTTTTGACACTTTTTTTTTGGGACCAATGACATTTATACAGCAATCACAGCTAAAAAAAAATAAAATAATAATTACTGTATAAATGTCACTGGCAGGGAAGGGGTTAACCTGTAGAGGGCGCTGAAGGGGTTAACTGTGTTCCAACCATATGGGGCTGGGCTGGCAGGGGCATAACAGATCTAACTGATCCCGAACACAGGGATCAGGGTCATGCCACCTGTCAGAATGGGAAACCGCCATGTTTACCATTCTTCCTCTCTCACAGGCGATCGAGGTCGCAGGAGGACATCGTGCATGCACGAATCACCGTTTATAAAGGTGATTTGCGATAACGAGCCGATAACGATGCGGTCGGCAAGTGGTTAATGCACCACAGCAGCACTTCAGAAGAGGGAAGCACCCTGTATAGGAAAAACAAAGCAGAGAATAAGGTGCTTCTAAGTGTAGTAATAAAACACTTTAATCGCTTGGACCAAGCTTATTTTTTCACTTGATATTTACAAGTTAAAGATCAGGTTTTTATGCTAGAAAATTACTTGGAACCCCCATATATATATATATATATATATATTTTTTTTTTAGGCACCCTAGAGCAGTGGTTCTCAGCTCCAGTCCTCAGGACCCACCAACAGGCCAGATTTTAAGTATTACCTTGGGGAGATGCAGACTAGAATACTGCAATCACTGAGCAGCAAATGATATCACCTGTGATGTATTTCAGTTATCTAGCAAGCCTGACCTGTTAGTGGGTCCCGAGGACAGGAGTTGAGAACCGCTGCCCTAGAGAGTAAAATGGCGGTCGTTGCAATACTTTGTCACACCGTATTTGCACAGCGGTCTTACAAACGCAATTTATTTTTTGGAAAAAAATACACTTTTTTGAATTTAAAAATAAGAAAAGTTAGCCCAATTTTTTTATATTGTGAAAGATAATGTTACCCCAAGTAAACTGATACCCAACATGTCATGCTTCAAAATTGCACCCGCTCATGGAATGGTGACAAACTTGGACATTTAAAAATATCCATAGGTGACGTTTAAAAATGTCTACAGGTTACCAGTTTTGAGTAACAGAGGAGGTCTTTTGCTAGAATTATTGCCCTCACTCTAATGATTGCGGCGATACCTCACATGTGTGGTCTGAACACTGTTTACATATGCGGGCGCGACCTACGTATGGTCGACTTCCTGCCTCTCAGGAGAAAGGACCGGATCGTCTCCGCTGCCACCGATGGATCCAGTAAGCGGCGGAGACTACCGGAACACAGTGAGGGGGCATTTCTCCCGTCGTTGATAAGTGATCTCGCGGTGAGTCCGCCGCAGAGACCACTTTTATCGTAAAGCGGACTGCCCGCCCTTTAAGAAAATACCTGCTATATCTGCTGCCATAACCTCGGTATTTAGCATCAAAGTACTAATTGTATAACAACGGCGGGCGGTCCGGAAGTGGTTAATGTCAAGGAAGGGTTAAAAACACTTACAAGATGGAAATGCAAAACGGGCAAATCAATGAATCCATAACGTCCAGCAGGATGCCTCCTGGGAGTAAATAGCTGCAGGTGGAAATTTCACCTGACCAGCGGTGGGAAACACTGTGTCTCTGATCCAAGATGGAGAGCCGTGTTGTCAGGGCCAGCATGGAATACAGGCAACCAGAAGTGACGTCAGAGTGGGCGGGGCATGTTTCAGAGCATGCTCAGTCGCTCCTTCTTCAAACCAACATCCATCCCGCTGGATGTTATGGATTCATTGATATGCCCATTTTTCACTTCCATCTTGTGTTTTTAACCCTTCCTTGTCATTAAAGTGTTTTTTTCCTGAACTTAGAAGCGCCTTCTTCTATGCTTTACATACATACACACTTACACCCCCTTCCTTCTCAGATCAATTTTCAACTTTCAGCGCTCACATTTTGAATGACAATTACTCAGTCATGCTACACTGTACCCAAACAAAATTTTTATCATTTTTTTCACACAAATAGAGCTTTCTTTTGGTGGTATGTAATCACCTCTTGGTTTTTTATTTTTTGCGACATAAGTGAAAAAAGAGTAAAATTTAAAAAAAAAAACTTTTTTTTAGTTTCTATGATAAAATGTTGCAGATAAGTAATTTTTGTTCATAAATTTGGGCCAAAACCTATACTGCTACATATCTTTGGTAGAAATAACCCAAATAAGTGTATATTATTTGGTCTGTGTGAAAGTTATAGAGTCTACAAGCTATGGTGCCAATTATTGAAAATTGATCACGCCTGATGTACTGATGGCCTATCTCATTTCTTGAGGCCCTGAAATGTCAGGACAGTACAAATACCCCCCAAATGACCCCTTTTTGAAAAGTAGGCAGTCTGAGGTATTTAGTAAGAGGCATGGTAAGTTTTTTGAAGGTGTAAATGTTTTCCCCACAATTCTTGGGAAAATGAAGAAATTATTATTATTTTTATTTTTTTTACACAAAATTGTCATAACAAGTAGTTATTTCTCACACACAGCATAAGCATACTTCCAACTACATCCCAAAATGCATTCTGCTGCTACTCCTGAGTATGGCGATACCACATGTGTAAGACTTTTTCACACCCTGGCCACATACAGAGGCCGAACATGTAGGGAGCACCGTCAGGTGTTCTAGGAGCAGAAATTTCACATCTAATTTCCTAATGACTTATTACAATTTGAAGGCCCTGGAACACCAGGTCACTGGAATTACCCATAAAATGACCCCATTTTGGAAGCAAACACCCCAACGTATAATCTGAGGCATTATGAGTCTTTTGTATGGTTCATTTTTTTCCACAAGTCTTTGAAACACATGGAAAAAAAATGAAAACTTTTTTATTTTTACACAAAGTGGTCAATTTATAAGATATTTCTAACACAAAGCATGTACAAAGCAAAAATCTCGCCCAAAATTACATTTTGCTACTTGTCCCGAGTATGGCGATACCACATGTTTGAGACTTTTACACAGCCTGGCCACATAGAGAGGTCCAACATTGAAGTAGCATCTTCAGGCGTTCTAGGAGCATAAATTACACGATCTAATTTCATTCCTACCTATCACACTTTTGAAGGTCCTGGAGCACCAAGACAATGGAATTACCCACAAAATGACCCCATTTTGGAAAGCAAACACCCCAGCGTATGTTCTATGTGGCATTATGAGTCTTTTGACAGGTTCATTTTTTTCCACAAGTCTTTGAAAAACACAGAAAGAAAATGAAAACTTTTATTTTTACACAAAGTGATAAATTTATAAGATATTTCTAATACATAGCAAAAATTACACCTCAAAATACATTCTGCTATTCGTCCCGAGTGTGGCGATACCACATGTGTGAGACTTTTTCACAGCCTGGCCACATACAGAGGTCCAATATGCAGGGAGCACCATCAGGCGTTCTAGGAGCATAAATTACACAAAATATCCTAACAACCTATTACACTTTTGAGGGCCCTGGAGCATCAGGACAGTGGAATTACCCACAAAATGACCCCATTTTGGAAAGCAAACACCCCAACGTATATTCTATGAGGCACTGTGAGTCTTTTGTACAGTTAATTTTTTTCCACAAGTCTTTGAAAAACGCGGAAAGAAAATAAAAACTTTTATTTTTACACAAAGTGGTCAATTTATAAGATATTTCTAACACATAGCATGTACATAGCAAAAATTACAACCCAAAATACATTCTGCTGTTCGTCCCAAGTATGGCGATACCACATGTGTGAGACTTTTACACAGCCTGGCCATACAAAGAGGCCCAACATCCAGGGAGCACCATCAGGCGTTCTAGGAGCATAAATTACACATAAAATATCCTAATAACCTATTTACACTTTTGAAAGCCATGGAGCATCAGGACAATGGAATTACCCACAAAATGACCCCATTTTGGAAAGCAAACACCCCAATGTATATTCTATGAAGCATTATGAGTCTTTTGTACGGTTTATTTTTTTCCACAAGTCTTCGGAAAACGTGGAAAGAAAATGAAAACTTATTTTTTTTTTTTACACAAAGTTGACAATTTATATGATATTTCTAACGCATGTGCATAGCAAAAATTACCCCCCCCCAAAATATATTCTGCTACTCATCCCGAGTATGGCGATATCGCATGTGTGAGACTTTTACACAGCCCGGCCACATAGAGAGGCCCAACATTGAAGTAGTACATTCAGGCACTCTAGGAGCATAAATTACACATCTAATTTCATTCCTACCTATCACACTTTTGAAGATCCTGGAGCACCAGGACAGCGGAATTGCCTACAAAATTACCACATTTTGGAAAGCAAACGCCCCAATGTATATTTTATGAGGCATGGGCTGCAGATAGGTACGCGGGTACTCTTATGGGCTGCAGATAGGTACTCGGGTACTCTGATGGATTGGTAAAAGGTACTTGGGTACTCTGATGGGCTGGTAAAAGGTACTCGAGTACTCTGATGAGCTGGTGACGGTTACTCGGGTACTCAGATAGTCTGGTGACAGGTACTCAGATGGGCTGGTGACAGGTACTCGGGTACTCAGATGGGCTAGTGACAGGCACTCGGGTACTCAGATGGTTTAATGACAGGTACTCGGGTACTCAAATGGGCTGGTGACAGGTACTAGGGTACTCAGATGGGCTAGTGACAGGTACTCGGGTACTCAGATGGGCTAGTTACAGGTACTCAGATGGACTGGTGACAGGTACTCAGAAGGGTTGGTGACAGGTACTCAGGTACTCTGATGGGTTGGTGACAGGTGCTCAGTTACTCTGATGGGTTGGTGACAGGTACTCGGGTACTCTGATGGGCTGGTGACAGGTACTCGGGTACTCTGATGGGCTGGTGACAGGTACTCGGGTACTCTGATGGGCTGTTGACAGGTACTCGTGTACTCAGAAGGGTTGGTGACAGGTACTCGGGTACTCTGATGTGTTGGTGACAGGTACTCGGGTACTCCAATAGGTTAATGACAGGTACTCGGGTACTCTGATGGGTTGGTGACAGGTACTCGGGTAATCTGATGGGTTGGCGATAGGTACTCGGGTACTCTGATGGTCTGGTGACAGGTGTTCGGGTAATCAGGTGGACTATTGATAGGTACTAGGGTACTCAGATGGGCTGGTGACAGATGGGCTGGTGACAGGTACTTGGGTACTCAGATGGGCTAGTGACAGGTACTAGGGTACTCAGATGGGCTAGTGACAGGTACTCAGATGGACTGATGACAGGTACTCAGAAGGGTTGGTGACAGGTACTCAGGTACTCTGATGGGTTGGTGACAGGTGCTCAGTTACTCTCATGGGTTGGTGACAGGTACTCGGGTACTCTGATGGGCTGGTGACAGGTACTTGGTACTCTGATGGGCTGGTGACAGGTACTCGTGTACTCAGAAGGGTTGGTGACAGGTACTCGGGTACTCTGATGTGTTGGTGACAGGTACTCGGGTACTCCGATAGGTTGATGACAGGTACTCGGGTACTCTGATGGGCTGGTGACAAGTACTCGGGTACTCTGATGGGTTGGTGACAGGTACTCGGGTAATCTGATGGGTTGGCGATAGGTACTCGGGTACTCTGATGGTCTGGTGACAGGTGTTCGAGTAATCAGATGGGCTATTGATAGGTACTAGGGTACTCAGATGGGCTGGTGACAGGTACTCGGGTACTCTGATGGGTTGGTGACAGGTACAGTACTCGGGTACTCTGATGGGTTGGTGACAGGTACTCGGGTACTCTGCTGGGCTGATGACAGGTACATGGGTACTTTGATTGGCAGGTGACAGGTACTCGGTTACTTTGATGGGCAGGTGACAGGTACTTGGGTACTCTGATGGGCTGGTGACAGGTACTCGGGTACTCTGATGGGTTGGTGACAGGTACTCGGGTACTCTGATGGGTTGGTGACAGGTACAGTACTCAGGTACTCTGATGGGTTGGTGACAGGTACTCGAGTACTCTGCTGGGCTGATGACAGGTACACGGTACTTTGATTGGCAGGTGACAGGTACTCGGTTACTTTGATGGGCAGATGACAGGTACTTGTGTACTCTGATGGGCTGGTGACAGGTACTCGGGTACTCTGATGGGCAGGTGACAGGTACTTTGATGGGCTGTGACAGGTACTTTGATGGGGTGGTGACAGGTCCTCTTTATTTCTGGGGGGCAATCAGTGTGTTTGGTGCACACAGTAAGCGGTAACGAGCTGTTACCGCTATCTCCTCTTCACACACGATCAGTGTGTGAAGAGGAGAACCCGGTAACAGCTCATTACCGCGGTTTGTTGACCTCCTGTGACCGGCTGTGATTGGACACAGCTGGTCAGGTGGTAAAGAGCCAATTTCATTGGCTCTTTACCCTGATTGGGGTTGGGCTTTGTCCGAGGGACAAGCCTGTACCCCAATCGCCGCGCTGCGTGCCCCCGTGCTTGCGGACGCTTTGTTATGCTCAGAAGTGACCGGCTGTGATGGGACAGAGCCGGTCACGTGGTAAAGAGCCAATTTCATTGGCTCTTTCCCCCGATCCTGGAAGGCCGGAGTCCCGAGGGACACGCGGATCCCCAATATGACGTCCAACCAGGATGGGGAGTATACCTTGCCAGCGTATTATTACTATATGCTGGTAAGGAAGGGGTTAAACACACCCTCCTGACTGCATGCTTGAGCTAAGGGCAGAAGGATACCAGGAAGTAAATGCTACATGAATCATCCGCCCTTAATTAAGATGGCCACGGCCAGAAATGCTAGGGGGGTGTTTTGCAAAGTGATTTTTCAGTTTGCTTTGAATATTAAAAATGAATTAAATAATGTTTTTGATTTGTGTTGCTCAGGTGCAGTGTAGTTATGCTTAAAGGTAAAAAAAAAAAAAAAAACTTCTGCCTTTAGAATCACTTTAAATCCTTAGGGTCCATTGAAGGACAAGGGCTCAATCCCTCTGTTTTGGATTATGCACTTGGTACTGCTGTGCTACAAAACTGAGGCAAGGTGAAGGACTCCAAGAAAAAGATTGTACTGTATGGTGAGTACAAAGATCTCGTTTTAATGGCAGATGCCTAGAAGTGGTGTTTATCTAGTACATATTAGTAGAAGTCACGAAATTGCTCGTGTTACTCCTCAAATACTTATTTTCAAACACCTAATAAATAACTGTTCTTAGCATCTGCTTCCTGGGTACACATCAGAATGGGCCATGGCTTTAATCAAGCTCTCTGAGTTTTCTTTAGAAAAAAAAAATCTTTTATATTCCATTAACTGAACTAAATTAGATTTAATTGTTAGAATTTTGTGTTTAAATGTTGTTCTTCAAGCATCAGTCAGTCCTCCTAAAACCCCTACCGTCTCCCTAAAAGCTGCTTGACTATTTTCACAAATTGCAATACTATTTCTGGTTTCCTTGTAAAGGTCAGGTCAAGAAAGAATTGAACAGTGACCAGCGTCAGACAACAAGCCATTACTAATAAGCCAAGGTCTGCCAAAAGTGCTGTTCAGAGTTGTTGCAAAATAAAGAATCTCATTTTCAGTTCTTGCACGTTGTGCAATTTTAAATGCTTTTTTAGACAGAGTGTAAATGTGGCTGGCGGTGTGTCCCGGGTTGTGAAATTCCGCTTCCAAATACAGATTAAATTTCATCTTTTGTTTTGATTGCTGTTAAGATGTTGGTGCCATGGGAGGACTAATATCATAAAATAATTTTATTAGTGTTTATGAAAGATATCTGGAATATTTTGGTGAAAACCCTTAAAGTGTCAGTTCACTCAAAACTAGGATTTCAGATAATGCAGTCGTAACTTTTCTATTGCAGACTATTCTTACAAGTATCATTTTCTGTGTAGTAGGGATCGTTTTCCCGGTTTTTGCCTTTTACATGTTATATGTAACACCATCTACTGGTTAAATGGGGCATTGCATAAAAATTCTATTCCCTATAATGCCTTCTTTATTTGCATGGTAGGTCAAGGGCTGCTACTTCTAGGATGCTCTACCAGGTGGGTTTTGTTTTATACATAAAATAGCAAACGATGCATCAAAATAAAGCTGAACGCCTGGCAGATCTAAAAGGAGACGCATGTATATTTAAGTGAAAGTGTTACTAAGCCCAGGAGCCTGCATTCACTATATCTGATCTCCCACAGTACACAGAACATGGAAATGAAATTATTTTAGGGCTTTTTTGCTCAAAAAATAGGTGCAGAAACTCCCCTCCCCCGAGCCACCCCCTAGTCTACACCCCCTACCCACCTCCAAGCACCGTTCCTTGGTTTCACCTCCCAGTACCGCCCCTTTTAGAGGACACAAAACCAAGTATCATTTTGTGGTGCCAAGTAATTTGTATGTCATTTTTTAACCAATTCAGCCCCGAAAGGATTTGCCCCCTTAATGACCAGGCCATTTTTTTGCGATACGGCACTGCTTTGCTTTAACTGACAATTGCGCAGTCGTGCAACGCTGTATCCATACAAAATTGACTTCCTTTTTTCCCACAAATAGAGCTTTCTTTTGGTGGTATTTGATCACCTCTGTGGTTTTTATTTTTTGCGCTGTAAACAAAAAAAAGCGACAATTTTGAAAAAAAAAAAAACATTTTGTTTTACTTTTTGCTATAATACATATCCAAAAATTTTTTTTTAAAAAAATGTATTCATCAGTTTAGGCCGATATACAGGGTGGGCCATTTATATGGATACACCTTAATAAAATGGGAATGGTTGGTGATATTAACTTCCTGTTTGGTAGCAACACCGCAGGAGAAATGCTAGCACAGGCTTTCAGTATCCGTAGTTTCAGGTGCTGCACATCTCGTATATTCACAGCATAGACAATTGCCTTCAGATGACCCCCAAAGATAAAAGTCTAAGGGGGTCAGATCGGGAGACCTTGGGGGCCATTCAACTGGCCCACGACGACCAATCCAGTTGAATGGCCCCCAAG
>BLSH010288734.1:505242-515434 GCA_018402905.1 Glandirana rugosa
AGGGGGCTCTCCGTTACCCTAAGTGGGACCTAGTTGAAATGGATTTTTACAATCATGGGTCAATATAATAAATGTAATTCCCTTCTTAGGTCCGGAAAAAATTTCGTTAGTTGGCACGACCGGTTTTGGTGGAGACCCCCCTCAGATAAGGTGTAAAAGTGTCGAGAATGACACTTCTTTGGAAAGGCATGAACCTCTACTTTAGAAAAAAGGAGATCTGCATTTCTCACGGGGGAACAGGAAACACTACTGGAATTTCATTGATTGAGGTGTGGTTCAAGTGATATACCTGGTGGATATATAAACATGTACAACTAGGATAGGGGGGAATGCAGAGAAGGGCAACCAAACTGATAAGAGGCATGGAGGAGCTCAGTTATGAGGAAAGATTAAAGGAACTGAATTTATTCTCCCTTGAGAAGAGGTAATTAAGGGGGGATAGGATCAACATGTACAAATATATAGGTGGTCCATATAGTGAACTTGGTGTGGAGTTAGTTACTTTAAGGTCATCACAAAGGACAAGGGGGCACTCTTTACGTCTAGAGGAAAAAAGATTTCATCTCCAAGTACGGAAAGGTTTCTTCACAGTAAGAGCTGTGAAAATGTGGAATAGACTCCCCCCAGAGGTGGTTTTGGCCAGCACGGTTGATTGCTTTAAAAAAGGCCTGGATTCTTCCCTTAATGTAAATAATATAACTGGGTACTAACATTTTTAGGTAAAGTTGATCCAGGGTGAATCCCATTGCCTCTCGGGGGATCAGGAAGGAATTTTTTCCTCCGCTATAGCAAATTGGATCCATGCTTTGCTGGGTTTTTGCCTTCCTCTGGATCAACTGTGGGTGAAGGATTGTATATGGGATTGTATGGTTATATATCATTTTTCTATTTTTTTTTTGGTTGAACTAGATGGACTTGTGTCTTTTTTCAACCTGACTAACTATGTACAAACTATGGGATAGATTTAGGGAATTTTATATATTTTTTTAATTGATTTTATTTGTAATGGCGGCGATCTGCGATTTTTAGCAGGACTGCGACATTGCGGCGGACAAATCTGACCCCAAATGACACTTTTTGCTATAAAAATGCACTGATCAATGTACAAATGACACTGGCAGGGAAGGGGTTAACTATGTTCAATGGGTGTGTTCTAACTGTAGGGGGATGGGCTGCCAGGGACATGACAGAGATCACCGTTCCCGATCACTGGGAGAAGTAGATCTCTGTCATATCCCCTGTCAGAATGGGGATTCGCCTTGTTTATATTGGCAGATCCCCATTCTGCCTCTGTACTAAGCGATCGCAGGTCACCAATGGACATTGAGTCCGCCGTATAACGATGCAGTACAGCTACAGCGATTTGCACAGGTGAGCCAACCTGCTAATGTATAATGACGATGGCTGCTTGGCAAGTGGTTAATGATAACAAGAAAAGAAGTAAAAAAGATCCCCAGTAGCTAGCAACAATAAGACCCCCCAGCAAAAATAGATCAAACCCAACAACAATAGACTCCCAATAGCCAGCAACAATAGACCCCCCATCAACAATGTACACCCCCCCCCCAGCAACAATAGACTCCCAACATCAACAGATCCCTCCCAGTAACAATGTACAGCCCCAGCAACAATAGATCCACCCCAGCAACAATAGACTGCCAATAGCCAGCAACAATACACTCCCAACAGCCAGCATCAAGAGATCCCTCCCAGCAACAATGTACACTCCACCCCAGCAACAATAGACTCCCAACAGCGAGCAACAATGGACCATCAGTTACAATAGATCCATCCCAGGAATAATAGACTCCCAACAGCCAGCATCAATAGATCCTTCTCGGCAATGACTGACCCCCTAACAACAATAGACCCCACTCCAGCAACTATAGTTCTCCTAGCAGCCAGCATCCATAGACCCTCCAGCACTCCTTGCCATGCCATACATTCAGGTGCCGGTGTCGTGTTGAATACTGCCTCCCATTAAAGAATGGCTCCGATGGGTCTGCCCTACCAAACGTCACTCCAGCTGATATGTTGATCAGCTGGCCTTCCGTCAACACAGCGCTTGCACAGATCGTCAGAGGCATTATCCGACACTATGCAAACAGCGGAGGGAGAACATACTTATCAGATTCTGCCTCTGTGTAGCAAGGCGGGTTTTCCATGTGCCGTAGGGCGGGTTTTGCCTGTGTGTAAGGGTAGGGTGCAACACACACAACCCCCCCACAACAGCAAGGCAGAATCTGACGTTCTTCATCAGCTCTTTGCAGATTGTCTGATACTGCCTTCAACGATCTGCGCATGCGCTGTGTTGACGTCACGCCATCTGATTAACATATCAGCTGGCGTGACGTTGCGTACCGTCTGAGGCATTATCCCGATGGGAGGCATTTTTCGATAAAACACCGGAACTGCACTCCCCTGAGTTCCAGCTGATAAAAAAAACCCTGATTTTAGTAAATATAAACTCTAAATACCTTTTCTCATGAGCAGTATATAGCCTTCTTGTGACTTCTATCAGTCTGGATAAAGCTTGTAGGAAAAGTTGTCATTCTACTCTGACTGTCCTATGAGGCCGCAGGACCCCTGACCCTCTGTCTGGACAGTGCTGATTGGCCCTGTGCTGATCACATGCACCCTCCCAAGAAAAAAGAAAACTCTAGCAATACACACCAAACTGAGCATGTGCATAGTGCCCTTAAGGCTCTGTACTATTAGGAGGATGGGGGACAGTGGAAAAAGAGGAGGATCAGAGAAGACAGGATCAAACAGCCTTTTTACACAATGTCAATGATTAACCTCTTAGGTTCCACAGTGAGTATAACAAGCACGCTTTACTGCATATACAGACTGATTATAATGTTGTGAGTTTAGTAACACTTGAATATGACCTGGTATCAGCCTCTTGCAAACTGTTTATAGCAGGGCTAGGTGTGTGAGAGGAAGATGCAGCACCAGGAGCCAATCAGTTCATGTGCTGACAACAAACATGCCGATGGAGAAAGCACGGTGCAAGATAGATGAGCTCATCACTGTGCTGCTAAGTGTTTGTCACACTTGCGAGCTCTGCTAAACACACAACCGCTGGTGTGTGCTGTAAAACACAGCGCCAATGTGCCAATCCCAGCGCACTGCATTGTTTACTTCCTTTTTTTTCCAAAGAACTTTATTTTTTATGAACCTTATGTTTTTTTAACTTTATGTCACTCATGACATTACATACAGTTGCATTTATCGCAGCAGTGTTGCGATGTGTTGGTGTACATTGAAACCTGCTGTGCTGAAAAAAAATTGCTTTACCAGTCCTTACCCTGCAGCTTCCTGTCAGTCAAGATTAAGGCCGGCTGTACATGGTGCAAATTTCTTTTCTGCAGCCACAGGTTGCAAGAAAGAAATTTGCACCATTCTCCCAGACAGTGCTGACAAGGGGAATCCCTCCTGCCTAGCTATTGTCTGCTCCCGGTGGGGGAGAGCGGAGAAAGTGATTATTGCTAGCGGCTATAGCAGCCACTGGCGATAATCGTAAGAGAATCCGGCAGGCTGGTTGTACTCAAGTTGATTGATCGACCAACTTGGTACATTCAGCCTACCCATTAACGGTTTGAATCTTGGCTGGTTCAGCAGGATTCAAACAGTGTATGGCCAGCCTTACATTGGTTGCAATGTGGCTCATGAAGTTGAACTTTAGGCAATTAGTTAACTAGTTCCAGTCCGGGCCAATTCTGGCATTTCTGTCATACATGTAAAAACAGCATTTTTTTGGTAGAAAATGTATATAGTACCCACAAACAGTATATGTATATATATATATATTTTAAGCAGAGACCCTTGAAAATAAAACAATTGATTATTTTTTACATCATACGATATTTGTGCAGCAGTTTATCAAAAGCACATTTTTAGGAAAAAAAAAATCACTTTATTAGTGTTTTTGTGCTCATAAACACAATATAATACCCAATATTTTGGTAAAACATAAAATATGACGTTACACCAAGTAAAAAATATCTAACATGTTACACTTTAAAATTGCAAACATACGGCTTTTTACAGATTAGCAGTTTAGAAGAACATAGGAGCTCCGGCTCTAGAATTATTGCTCTTGCTCTGACGGTTGCAGCGATACTGTTTACATATGCATGCGGGACCTACGTGCTTGTTCGCATTTGCACGTGAGCACTGTAGTGGAGAGAGGCTGCAGGTAAACGGGTACAACTTATGTAGGAGGATTAGTTTAATCTCTGTGTATCACCTGAGGCCAGTCACTTCACTGGTTATATGTAAGGATTTACAACCACTTTAAATTTAACTTGTCACACCTTGGGTAAATTTATTGTAAACCTGCGAGGACAGAAATGGCACTCAATCTACACTATATTGTCAAAAGTATTGGGACGCCTGCCTTTACACGCACATGAACTTTAATGGCATCCCAGTCTTAGTCCGTAGGGTTCAATATTGAGTTGGCTCACCCTTTGCTCCTATAACAGCTTCAACTCTTCTGTGAAGGATGTCCACAAAGTTTAGGATGTGTCTATGGCAGTGGTTCTCAACTCCGGTCCTCGGGACCCACTAACAGGCCAGGTTTGCAGGATAACTGAAATACATCACAGGTGATATCATTTGCTGCTCAGTGATTGCAGTATTCTAGTCTGCATCTCCCCAAGGTAATACTTAAAATCTGACCTGTTGGTGGGTCCCGAGGACCGGAGTTGAGAACCACTGGTCTATGAGAATGTTTGACCGTTCTTCCAGAAGTGCATTTGTGAGGTCAGGCACTCATTTTGGATGAGAAGGCCTGGTTCACAGTCTCAGCTTTATTTCTTTCCAAAGATGTTCTATCAGGTTGAGGTCAGGACTCTGTGCAGACCAGTCAAGTTCCTCCACCCCAAACACACTCATCCATGTCTGTATGGACCTTGCTTTGTGCACGGTTCGCAGTCATGTTGGAAAAGGAAGGGGCCATCCCCAAACTGTTCCCACAAAGTTGGGAGTATGAAATTGTCCAAAATATCTTGTTATGCTGACGCCTTAAGAGTTCCCTTCACTGGAACTAAGAGGCCAAGCCCAACCCAAAATCTCCTGTTATTGCGAATTGGATGCGGAGAATCACAATAGTGTGAACCCAGCCTTAGAGCCCCTTTAGATTGTTGAGGCATTGCAGACTTAGAACATGGAGAGGGGTTAATATTTAACCAGGGTGAACACAAGGAGGCAGAACGTTCTGTCTATACAACCCAAGCAGTGCTGGCAATACAGAGCTAGCTCCTGTCCAGTGCAAGAATCAAAATAATATTGGAATCTAGTTACAATCCTCTTCAACTTTATTGTTGAAAAATCAGGAACACCCGCCAGCAAAAAGACCACCAATGCATTTTGGCTTTGCAGCCATAATCAGAGCTATGTTAAAGGCTGCAAAGCCAAAACGCGTTAGCAGTCTTGTTACTAATGTGTGTTGCTGATTTCTAAGCAATAAAGTTGAAGAGGATCACAGCCAGACTCCAGCATTACTTTACTGAACCAGGTTGGCTGCATTCAGGGGATGGGGGAATTCCTTATGATGGCCATACATGCTTTGATTTTATCATCAGATCATTATGTGATTCTATCGAAACAATGGAATTTGCAAACAATTAACTTTCCGTCTGATCGTTTTAGCCTTAGCGTCAATCAGCTAAGGCTTAAAATGTTTGCTTAGATTGGCAGCACTGATACTGATATACTTTGTTCATGAATATAATTTAATTTCAATCAATCAGATTGAGATTTCTTAGTGGAAATAGAGATCAGTAACTTACCTAAGTTATGGTTGTTTCATAACTATCAATTGAAATCCAATTCACCATGTGTGGCATATCGCACGGGTTGACTGCAGATTGATTATTCATATTGGAAAATAAATTGATTATTTTTAGTGACTCATGTATAACCACCATTAAAGTGTTAGCGCAAGGAAGGAATAAAACCTCTGTCAAGTCATCATTGCCGCCTGCATCCCTGCTATGTAAGACCACAGTCACTGAAACAAAAAGTGATGGGAAATTGAAATGTTTTACAGTTTTGGTAAACCATCCAATGAGGACATCTGTTCTGGTGCCAAATGTCCAAAAGCGTAATCCCCTCCCTTTGCCAAGATTTCCTCCCATCTCCTGTTGTGTCTCCAGGACAGGAAGTGAAAGGAATAATCCCCAAGGCAGCACAGCAAAAAAATAAACAGGAGCTTCAACCCTTTTTTACTCTATCCAAACCCAAACAAAAGGTTTTGGCTATACATACACAATCATTGGTACCTACATTTCTTATCACAGCGGCTAAAACGCACTTCATCCTAATTCTATCAACTTCTACAATAAACTTTTCTTTCCAATTTGGAGGAAGAACATTTAGTTAGTAGGCAGATGTTCACGCAGAACATTGTGAAATGCTCCGCAGCAGGTTCAATTACAGCACAAAGATAGAAAAACAAAAATAAGAAGTCAGAGTTAAGAAAAGGAAAAGCATTATGAGGATACAGACAATGCTAGGTAACAGATGCTTCTGTGAAATAAATAACATGCTTGTTATTGTGGATGTCTGCTTGCAGCACTCCATACGTGGACCAATATTATTTACCAGGCAAGCCATTTTTTTTCTATCAGTGGTGAGAACTCCAACGAACGTAGCAACTGCTGCAAAAGACGGGTTTCAGTGTCACTAGAGATCAGGCATGTTGGTCATTTTTAATCTAATCTATTTGCTTCTAATGATAGATTAATTCCTTATACTTTCTACAATCAATAATGGGGTGGGAAGGTAAGCTATACAGTGGGGGAAATTATTATGTGATCCCCTGCAGATTTTATAAGTTTGCCCACTTACAAAGAAATGAAGGGTCTATAATTTTTTATCATAAGTATATTTTAAATGATAGAGACAGAATATCATCCCTACAGTTAAGCACAGAGATGGAAACCTTATGCTTTTGGGCTGTTTCTCTGTTAAAGCTACAGTCTGACTTTGCCCTATTGAGGCGCCAATGGATGGGGCCATGTATTGTAAAGTCTTGGATGAGAACCTTCTTCCCTCAGCTAGAACACTGTGGATGGGTCTTCCAGCATGACAATGACCCAAAACATACCGCCAAGGCAACAAAGGGGTGGCTCAAGAAGAAGCACATTAAGGTCATGGAGTGGCCTAGTCAGTCTCCAGACCTTAATCCTATAGAAAATTTATGAAGGGAGCTGAAACTTTGAGTTGCCAAGTGACAGCCAAGAAACCTTAAAGCGGTAGTAAACCCTAAAATCTATTTTTACCTACAGGTAAGCCTATAATAAGGCTTACCTGTAGGTAAAAAGAATATCTCCTAAACCTGCATGGTTCAGAGATATTCGCCCTGCATGCAGCCGCTGACATTAGCGGCGCATGCGCTCTGACGATCCGGCCGAGGCGGCCGGCATCTCAGAGCTGGCTGCCGGAGCGAAGAGCTCCCGCGTGCATGCGCGGGAGTGACGTCACGCGGCTCCGGCCACTCACAGCGCCGGAGCCGCGTACCCGGAAGACAGAAGAGGACAAACATATCAGCGTCCTTACCGCTGACCGACTCGGGCATCGGGGGCCTCGTTCTAAGGTAAGTACTTCATAATATGTTAGTATGCGATGCACACTAACATATTATGCGATTTTCTTGCAGGCTTTTTTTTTATTTTTATTTCTGTCAGCGGGTTTACTACCGCTTTAAGGATTTAGAGAAGATCTGCAAAGAAGAGCGGACCAAAATCCTTCCTGAGATGTGTGCAAACCTGGAAACCAACTAAAAGAAATGTCTGACCTTGTGCATGCCAACAAGGATTTTTCCACCAAGTACTAAGTCATGTTTTGCTTGGGGATCAGATACTTATTTTACTCACTGAACTGCAACTCAATTTATAACATTTGCATCACTTTGTTTCGGTTTTTTTGGTTGATATTCTGTCTCTATCATTTACCTATGATAAAAAATATAGACCCTTTATTTCTTTATAAGTGGGCAAACTTTCAAAAACTGCAGAGGATCAAATAATTATTTTCCCCACTGTATATAGTATACCAAAGCTCCCCAATTGTCTCTTATTCAGTTGACCTTTCCTTAAGTAAATGTAGGATTTAACTGCAAGTGAGGTCCCCCACAGATTACAAGGACATCTTTGAACATTGGTGAATTGATCTCCCACCCTATGGTAGTTGCAGGGACCAACGTGACTCAACCCGTGGCTTTAAACCTATCCCCAATATAAGAGAGCATTCATTCCACTGATCATCAATATAAAGGGGCACCTCTTCTACTGACCTCCAATGTAAAGAGAAACTTTTTTGTTACAATATTTTTATTAACGTATATTGAAAATTACAGCCACAATATTCCCACGCAGGGGATATAAGCATGTTGTAGAACCACATAAGACCACAAACCGAATGTGCATACGAGAATGAATTATCAAACAACAATGACCTTCTCACCTAGGTTGGGGGTCAACACAGGGTGCCTGAGCCCTTGGGCCCAGGCGCAGGGATGGACATAGGGAGTGGATGAGTCCACTTAAAAAGGGGGACAAACAATACCTAAACTGAACACAAAAAATAAAAAAGGGGGTTTTAAGGGGAGGGGAAGAGAGGAAAGAGTTCCCTCAGGCTGGGGGTGGAAAACATTAATTAGGGAGTCCCAAGCTGGTTGGGTGCAAGGTTGGAAGAGCGTAGGACCACCACGGGGCCCACACCTTAAGGAATTTGGCTTGGGAGTCATGGAGGATACTGGTCATCTTTTCATTGATCATAAGGGTCGCTAGGATGCTCTTCACCTCTGCAAATGAAGCAGCAGACTTTCTCCAGAACCTGACAATTGCGTGCTTAACAGCAATAAATAAGTAGGTGGCCAATTTCTGCTGGTAGAAAAAAAGGCCTGGGATCAGGTAGCGTAGCAGTGCTAATCTGGCATCCTTACTGGTAGTTATATGGATAGAGTGAACAAGATTCCAAAGACCCTCGACCAAAATCACACCAGGCGGGAGCAGGACCACCAGATATGGATTTCATCTCCTTCCTGACCACATCCCCGGAAACATCTGTCACTGTATGATAGGTTCGATTTGGCAATGCTGGCTGGGACCCAGTGCCAGCGGAGGGTATAGGGACACTTTTCTACTGACCTCAAATGCAAAAGGACATTTCAAATTGACCCCCAATATAAAGGGAAACTTTTATCAACATTTAACATATACAGTATATAATATATTTTAATATTCAATACTTAATTTTAGTGTAAGGAACACTTTAATACTAACCACCAATTTAATTGGGCATTTTCCCTACTAACCTTCAGAGTAAAACTGGCCATAAATGACACGGTTTTCTTTCCTGCAACCTGTGGGGTTGCGGGGAGCCATACCTACTGGGAGAACACAGTGATTATCCCCAGCGGCTATGGCTTCGCAATTAAAAATCCGACATGCTGGTTGTATGGATCGACTTGGATACAATCAGCCTGCCCATAGAAGGTTCAAATCTTGGCTGGCCCCTGCTGAACCATCTATGGCCAGCTTAAGAGGGGCACTGCTCCACTGGCCACCTATATAAAGGGGCGTTTCCATTCTGACCACCAATTTAAAGGGGCACTTTATTGACCACTGCTGTAAGCAGGTATTTTTTCACTGACCACCAATCTAAAAGGACACAATCATTTTATTGTATTCATTTTATCTTATAATGATTAGTGTTGAGCGAACCCGGACTGTAACGTTCGGGTCTGTACCGAACTTTCGGGTGTCCGTGGCACGGACCCGGACCCGGACATTTCAAAAATCGTTCTGCTATTTTACTCCACGTGTTGAGAAGCTGCAGGGCAGCCAATCAACAAGCGTTTCACTGGTTTGCCCTTAGAAGCCATCACAGCCATGCCTACTAATGGCATGGCTGTGATTGGCCAGTGCATCATGTGACCCAGCCTCTTTATAAGCTGGAGTCACAGTGCTGCAGTCACATGCTCCTTGGGTTAGTGTAGGGAAAGGAAGCTGAAAGCTTGAGGGACAGATTTGAGACATTTTAAGACCTGATCCTGCATCCTGAGATAGATTACTTTACTACTGCTGTCTGTGCTGTTGCTCTGAGGACAGATAGAAGAAATTAGAGATTTTACATACCGCTGCTTTGAGTTGCAGATCAAGCTCTGCATAAAACAACG
>BLSH010288734.1:523564-534065 GCA_018402905.1 Glandirana rugosa
CACACGATACATGTCAAGTCCCCACGTTATGCATGTCTCACGTTCAAAGCTCCCACACGGTACTCACTAGCACACCCTCGAAACCTGCACTCTATACATATTTCACCGCCTGAACTCTGCACTATGTACATGGCACACCCCTGATCACTGCACTCTGTACATAGCGCAATTCTGAAACCTGCACTATGCAAGTAGCACAATCCTGAAACTTGGATTCTGTGCCCAGTCCACTCCTGAACCCTGCACTCTGTATGTAGCACACCCTTGAAACCTGCATTCTGTACGTAGTGCACCTCTGAACTCTGCATTATGTACATGGCACACCACTGAACGTGGCACTCTGTACGTAGCAAAATCCTGAAACTTGCAGTCGGCACGTAGCGCAATCCTGATATGACACTCATGGCACACCCTCGAAACTTGCACTCTGTACGTATTGCACCCCTGAACTGTACATAGCACACCCCTGAACCCGGTACTCTGTACATAGCAATCCTCAGAACTCTGCACTCTGTACATAGTGCATTCCTGAACTCTGCACATAAATCATTACTGATGTTTAATGCCCCTTTAAGACTATCCCACTGTGCAGTTGGGCTGCATCCCCCGTTTGATGTGGTTCGGTGGGGGATGTGGTTGAGTTCCTGCACCTATTCTTTGAGACAAAAAAAAATCTGTGCCTAAAGTAAGGTGACCAGATTTTTAAAATTAAATCTGGGAACATATTTTTTTGTATTAGCAAATGGTAAATTATTTTATAAGCATATTTTCCTCAAATTATATATGCAGTGTATGTGGTATGTGTTTATGGAATGATTGTATGATATAGACGTTATTTCTCACATTTTGTCCATGAGATAAAAAAAAAGATACTTTTTGGGGATATGACTACCAAATGCTAAAAAGATAACATAGAGAAAAATGTTTTCAATGCATGTTTTATATTTTATTATTACCAAAGAAGCACAGAGGTGCGCTATGTGCAGAGTTCAGGGGTGCACCCATGGCTGATTTGAATCTTAGCCGGTCCCTGCTAAACCAGGCAATATTCTAATCATCTATAGCTGGCTTAACTGACTAGCTGACACTGACATAAACATTGACACTAATATAATGATCAGCTAAGGGAGAGGTGTGCAGAGTATTTGGCAGTGGGTAGTAGTACTATGTGCAGGAGAAGAGTTTGTAGTATGTGCAGGATGGTGTCAGTAGGGCAGTGGATAGTGCCAGTAAGGAAATAGACAGTATCAATTATTTTTGTTTACATCTAGGATGTCTGGTCACCCTAGCTTAAAGATGTTTCCTTTTTGTCATCTCAGAAGTTGGGAGTTATGCATATAATAAGCAGAAGACATACATAAGCAGAGCTTATCGCAGGGTCTTTACCAAAACTTGCACTGGCAGGGGGCAGGCCTCCTTAAATACCAGGGGTCAGCCCAGTTGGGGAGGAGTTGTCGGGTGCAAGAACTGGGAAATGGAGGCTGTCGGGGCCTTTGAGGGAGCTTCCCAGTCTGGGGGGGGGGGGGTGACCTTGGGCCTGGAGCTTGGGAGTGGACAGGATCCCCGTACAAACCACAGGGGTGTCCTGGCCAGAAGCAGGAGACGACAGTGGAGAGTACTGCTGGGCAAGTCTCCAGGAGGGATCCACCCGTTGTTGGTGAGTGACATGCACAGCCAGGAACCCTGGAAAGGCACACCAGAGCAGATTGGGAGGAAGCAATCTGCAATGGTTGTAGAGCCAGTGAGGACTGTGGTGTTACGGGCAGTGGAGTCATGCAGCTGCAGCCAGGAGGGCTGGCAGGGCCTGAAGAGGACTGACTGGGATCGTTAGTCTACCAAGGACAGCTAGCACCAGGACTTTCTATTGCTACAACAGAGGGGGCCACGGTCCCTGCCTGTAATAAGGCATTCTGATAAGGCTTGGCTGAAGCCAGTGTCAGGCCTAACCACGTGCTAGCTGTGCCAGGGAGAAAGTGTTGCGCAGGAGGAAGATGGTAATAGTCTACAAGCAAGTTTGTGCTGGAGGAGACTGAAGCAGTGTGTACAAGGAGTGTACATAGTTGTATCCTAATCGCATTGTTGCTAATCTGATGGGCATCCCATAGATCCCATACCCCATCCAAGTTTAATCCCTCAATAAAAAAAAAAAAAAAAAAACAAGTACAGTACATGGACTGTTTACTGACTCTGAGGGACTGAGAAAGTGAATGCCGGACTGGGCAGACATCCAGACAGAATGCTGGACAACCAGCAGCCCCTACGTGGGGGGGGTACCGCTACACTCATAGGGCAACCATTGAGTTTATTTTCAGCCAACAACATCCTGTTGTCAGATGCCAATGTTGGGTGATGCCCTCATCAACGTTGCTGCTGTGACCTGCATTTCATATATATTACAGGCTGTGCTGATCTCTGAGATAAATACAGGTTCCCAACACACACTAATGTACATCTTACTGCATTAGCAGCACTGAGGAGGAGGTTTCCATACAAGAAGCATCTATATCTGCATGGAAATGCTCTCAGCCAGATAACTCTCAATGCTCTTCAATATCTGCTTATGAAGGCTCTGTTGCCAATTGTCTCTGAATTCTAAAAACAGGCACACATTTTAAAAAGTTACACCCAGGAACGTGCAAGATTTTTCAATCTCTCTAAACACTATAAAAACAAAACCATGTAAATTGCCCATTGTTGAAATTCTATAAATGCTGATTGGTAACCACGCACCCAGAATTTTTTTTTTTACATCATTCAAGTCCTTTGCCTATATAGACTTACCTTTGAATGAAAAAAAATGTATACTCACCCGAAGTAGCTTGTTGCTAGGTGGTCTCTGTAATCTGCCCCTATTAGGTCCTAGGCTCTTTTCCTCACTTCCTGCTTCCCCTGGCCTCCTGGGACATGTGACTCATCATTTCTCAGGAGTCAGTGGGCTTCCCTGTATTGTAAAATCGTGTTATTTCCAGACAGTAAATGACAGGATTGAAGGCGGACCGAGATCAAGGAGTGCATGATGGTTACCCACCATGTACTTCTTTCAGGAAGAGGTGCCAGGAGACCCAGGATGGGCTTCAGATGCCCTCAACTAAAATGAAAAAGTCCAGCAGTGAGAGAAACTAAATTGTGAGTAAAAAATACATGTAATTACTAGGCGGTTTGAAAGTAAGGAAACAAAAGGTTACATTTATTTAGTATTAAAAGAGTGGATGCCAACAAAAAAAAAAAAAATTCTGGGTGGAACTCCGCTTTAAGGCTGGCCATACCGGGTTAATTTTTTTTTGTTCAGCCAGCAGATTCCTCCATCCACACAAAGTAGCTGCTGATCAACAAAAAATATTCCATGTTTCTTTATCAAAATTAACCACTTCAGCCCCAGCAATTTGGCACTGCGCTACTTTAACTGGTAATTGCGCGTTCATATAATGCTGTACCCAAACAAAATTGATGTCTCCCCCCCCCCCCCCCCACAAATAGAGCTTTTTTTGGTGGTATTTGATCACCTCTGTGGTTTCTATTTTTTTGTGCTATAAACAAAAAAAACTGACAGTTTTGAAAAAAAAAAACAATATTTTTTTATCTTTTGCTATAAAACATATCCAATAAAAAAATGTAAAATATCTAATTTCTTTATCAATTTAGGTCAGGAGTCTCCAACCTTCCTAAACAAAGGGCCAGTTTCCTGCCTATCAGACTTTAGGAGGGCCGGACTGTGGCCAATGGGAGTAGAAAATTCCCCAGCATTGTTGGGAGTCCACAATGTCTCAGGCTTAGTGGTCAGTGCCAAAAATGTGGTTAGTAGGAGGAAAAATGCCCCATGATTGGTATTAGTGGCAGGAACAGTGCACCATTATTGGTGTTAGTGGGAGCAATGATGCCCCATCATTAGTATCAGTGGGAGGAATAGTGCCTCACTGTTGGTGTCAGTGAAAGCAATGGTGCCTTATTGTTGGTGTCAGCAGGAGAAATAGTGCCTCAAGGGCCGGACAAAGGCAAACAAAGGGCCACATCCAGCCCTCGGGCCACAGTTTAGAGACCACTGATTTAGGCCAATATGTATTCTGCTACATCTTTGGTAAAAAAATCCCAATAAGCATATATTAGTCGGTTTATACAAAAGTTATCATGTCTACAAACTATGGGATATTTTTGTGGCATTTTTTTTTTTTACTAGTAATGGCGACAATCAGCGTTTTTTAGCAGGACTGTGACATTGCGGGAGACAAATCTGACACTTTTTGGGGACAAGTTACATCAATACAGTGATCAGTGCTAAGAAAAATGCACTGTCACGGTACTAATGACACTGGCAGGGAAGGGGTTAACATCAGGGGCAATCAAAGGGTTAAATGTGTTCCCTGGGAGTGCTTGCTAACTGTGTGGGGGATGCTTTGACTGGGGGAAAACAGAGATCCGTGTTCCTGTTTAGCAGAAACACAAGATCTCCATCTTCCCCTCTAACAGAACAGCGATCTGCCTTGTTTACACAGGCAGACCGCCATTCTGCCTCTCTCGGGAGAGATCGCCGGGTGCCAGCGAACATCGGGTCTGCTGGACCCTGTGATTGGCTCCTGCTGTGTCCAATCATAGCGGGAGCAGGTCGCTGGAGGTGCGCGCACCCCAGACTCGGAAAATGCCGAAAAGTACCTGTGCGTGCTTTCGCACTAACGGGCAATAAAATACATGGGGCAGTCCGGAAGCGGTTGAATAATAACCGACTTCTGTTGAATGGGAGAGCCCACACGCTGATGGAAATTCGGAGGGTCCCTGGTGGACCAGCAAAATTTGAACTGAAAATTAAAACTGAACTGAAATTCTGATGTTTATACCTGTTCCCTGTCAATAAAGCCAAAAGTACTGAGGCTGCAGGATCAGCAAAAGTATTGGGTCACCCCTCCAAATACAGGCGGTCCCCGGGTTACAAACAAGATAGGGACTGTAGGTTTGTTCTTAAGTTGAATTTGTTTGTAAGTGGGAACAGGTAAATTTTTTAAGTGTAGCTTCAGCCAAAGAAACTATTTTTAAGCTTTTTTTATAGCATAGGGAAGGGGTAACACCCCTGTAATGTTTGTTTTGTTGTCTATGTTTCTGGTCAGAAGATTTCACCTCACTTCCTGTCCCAATGATAACTGGATTTTGAAAATTTTGGGTTGTTGTGGAAGCAAACCTTTGTGATAAAGTATCAGTGGAGACACCTTTTTCCCATAATAACTCTTACAGGAGTGAATTTCCCTTCCTAGGGGGAGATTTCCTCTCACTTCCTGTTGTCTCCCTCCGTTTGTAAGTAGGAGTCATTCGTAAGTCGGATGTTTGTAACTAGGGGACTGCCTGTAATTGGATTGAGGTGTATAAAATCAAACGCTAAGTATGCAGACTGCTTCTACAAACATTTGTGAAAGAATGGTCCACTCTCAGGAGCTCAGTGATTTCAAGCATGGTACTGTGACAGATTGCCACCTGTGCAATAAGTCCATCTGTGAAATTTCCTTGCTACTAAATATTCCATGGTCAACTGTTAGTGGTATTATAACAAAGTGGAAGCAACTGGGAACAAAAGCAACTGAGCTACGAAGTGGTAAGCCACATAAAATGATAGAGCGTGGTCAGCGCATGCTGAAGTGCACAGTGTTCATAAGTCGTCAATAGCTACAGACCTGCAAACCTTGTGTGGCCTTCATATTAGCAGAACAGTGCGTAGAGAGCTTCATAGAATGGGTTTCCATGGCCGAGCAGCTGCATCCAAGCCTTACATCCCCAAGTGCAATGCAAAGCGTCAGATGCAGTGGTGTAAAGCACACCACCACTGGACTCTAAAGCAGTGGAGACTCGTTCTCTGGAGTGACGAATCACCCTTCTCTGTCTGGAAATCTGATGGATGTGTCTGGGTTTGGGCTGAACAGTACTTGCCTGACTGCATTGTGCCAAGTGTAAAGTTTGGTAGGGGGGGGGGGGATTATGGTGTGGGGTTGTTTTACAGGGGTTGGGCTTGGCCCCTTAGTTCCAGTGAAGGGAACTCTTAAGGCATCAGCATACCAAGACATTTTGGACAATTTCATGCTCCCAACTTTGTGGGAACAGTTTGGGGATGGCCCCTTCCTGTTCCAACATGACTGTGCATCAGTGCACAAAGCAAGGTCCATAAAGACATGGATTTGAGGTGGAGGAACTTGACCGGCCTGCACAGAGTCCTGACCTCAACCCGATAGAACATCTATGGGATGAATTATAGTGGAGACTGTGAGCCAGGCCTTCTCGTCCAACATCAATGCCTGACCTCCCAAATACACTTCCGCAAAAATGGTCAATCATTCCGAAAGACACACTCCTAAACCTTGTGGACAGCCTTCCCAGAAGAGTTGAAGTTGTTCTAGCTAAAAAAGGCTGGGCCAACTCAATATTGAACCCTACGGACTAAAACTGAGATGCCAGTTCATGTGCGTGTAAAGGTAGGTGTCCCAATACTTTTGGCAATATAGTGTATGTGTGTATATATATTGTGACAGCAGGCAGGTAAAGATGCCTGGTTGCGTGCAGGATTGCAGGTACATCTGCCCAAGATTTAAAGTGTATACAGACTTATACCACTAGGGGAGGGAGTGCTGGGAGTCTTGCAGGGGTAGAGGTAATGAGCCTAGTTGAGTTGGGCTGGCTCATTAAGGCCTTTACATAAACTCCCAGCAGGCATAGGTTAGTGCTCAACCCTGGAACCAGTATCTGTAACCATAGACTGGGGAGTGTAACACACATCCTGTACACGGTAAGGCCTAAATTGTGTAGTGAACCCTTCCAGGGGGTCACACACCCGCTGCCAAGCTAAACCTCTTACAGTTGGTGGAGGAAGCCAGGGGCAGTTTTTTTTTTTTTTGAAAGGCCAGCATAGAAGAGTTGCTGAGACAGCTTGCTGTAGCAAATGTTAACCAACAACAAATGAATGCTAGTCTACAACAAGCAAATGCTAATCGGCAGCAAGCTCACCAGCAAAGAATGGAAGCACAGCAACGAGCCCAGCAACAATCTGAGGAGAGAGAAAAGTGGCCTAAGGAACAGTGGGCTGGATTGGTGGCTACTCTATTAGCTGGGGAATCGCAGAAAGCATATTATGACTTAGAGCCGGACCAAGCAAAAGACTATGTTGTGCTAAAAACAGAGATATTGGCACGGCTGGGTGTCACCCTGGCTGTCCTGGCTCAGTGTGTGCATAACTGGACTTTCCAACTTGAAAAGCCCCCCCCAGGTCGCAAATGTATGATCTCATTCACCTGGGCAGGAAGTGGCTGCAACCTGAAACTTTGACAGCACCAAAGATTGTGGAACGTGTGGTAATGGATCGGTTCCTGAGATCTCTACCTACTGCTATCCAAAAGTGGGTAAATCATGGAAACCCGGACATGGCCGACAAGCTTGTGGATCTGGTAGAGAGGTACTTGGCTACAGAGAACCTGACCGCCTCTCCCAGGGACTCACGGATTTTCCACCCTAAAACCAGACCATCCACAGCAGCGGGTAAGATCTGGAGATCTTACTTCAAGGGGTAAGGGTGGAGAGAGTGAGAGGGCGGGAAGTTTGCGTGATGTATGGCGACCGCAGTCAAAGTCGCAGGAGGCAGCAAAAAAGTTTATTTGTTATTGTTGCCGGCAAGAGGGACATATTGTAGCCAATTGCACAGTTGTGGCTGAGCCTATGGAATGTGACTATCTAAGAGACAGACGTCAGTCTCTGTTTGCCACAGTTGCATGCACTGCCACTCGGAACTGAAAAATATTTATGCAAAATGTGTATTAATGGTAAAAATGTTGTTGTGTTGCTAGATTCAGGTAGTCTGGTAACATTGATCAAAGCTGAATTAGTTACTACAGAGGTGTCTGAGAATAACAAGATGGCTGTTATTTGTGTACACCAGAGAGTATCCTGTGGCTAAAGTGGTTTTTGAGACCCCTAAAGGTAACATAACTCATCAGGTGAGGTTGGTTACATAGTTACATAGTTAGTGAGGTTGAAAAAAGACACAAGTCCATCAAGTCCAACCTATGTGTGTGCTTTCATGTCAGTATTACATTGTATATCCCTCAATGCTTTGGTCCCTTAGGTGTGCATCTAGTAGTTTTTTGAATGTATCTATACTCCCGGCAGAGCCTCACTTACCACATGATACTATTGTGGGGAGGGATTTTCCAAAATTCTGGGAACTCTGGGATGATCCTGAATCCCCCACAGAGGCCCCTAGAGGCCAGGAAGAGGAATCCCAGGTATCCTCTGAGAATGGTGAGACCTCTCCAGATTTTCCCTGTCGGTGTTGGCCGGAGACACTCGGGAACCTGGGGAGGAATCAACATCTTCAGACGAAAATATGCCGTCTGTGGAGTTCTCTGATTTAGAGGTTCACAGGGAAAATTTTGCCACAGAACAGGTAAAGGACCCCACCCTGATAGAGGTGCGGGAAAACGTGGTAAAAATAGATGGTGAATTAGTGAACCCAGATCAGTCCTGCATTTACCCATACTTTAAGATGAAAAGGGATCTGTTGTATTGGTTTGCCCAAAAGGCAGATGAAACCATTGAGCAACTTGTGGTACCCAAACCCTATAGGAAGTATTGGAATTAGCCCATGGGCACATTTTGGGAGGTTATTTGGGGGTGGAGAAAATCAGAGAGAGACTATTGGAAAGGTTCTATTGGCCTGGGGTCATGAAGGAAATAGTCAATTATTGTTCCTCCTGCCCTGTGTGTCAGAAGTCGGCATCTTTGTCGCATTTCCGTAACCCACTGGTACCTCTCCCCATCATTGAGGTTCCCTTTGAGAGGATCGCCATGGATTTGGTAGGTCCGATACTGAAGTCCGCTAGGGAGCATCAGTACATTTTGGTCATAATGGACTATGCTCACCAAGGGGTATTGGCAGATTCCCCTAGCTGAGTCAGCAAAGGAGAAAACGGCATTTGTAACACCAGAGGGGGCATTCCAATATAGAAGAATGCAGTTTGGGTTATATAATGCAACAGCCACATTCCAGCGGAAAATGGACAAAATTCTGAGGCCCCATCAGAAGTATGCTGCAGCCTACTTGGACGATGTGATTATCCACAGTATGGATTGGGTCTCACATCTACCAAAAGAGCAAGCCGTACTAGACTCCATAAGGGAAGCTGGGTTCACGGCTAATCCAAAAAAGTGTACCATTGGACAGGAAGAGGCCAAATATATGGGGTACACTATTGGGAGGGGAGTAATAAAACTCCAAGTCAATAAAGTGGAAGCCATAAATAGCTGGCCACGCCCCAACAGCAAGAAGCAGGTTCGAGCTTTCCTCGGAATTGCTGGATACTATCGGCGATTCATTCCTCACTTTGCTTCACAGGCTGTGCCCCTAACCAACCTGACAAAAGGGAAAGAGTCTAACGTGGTGAAATGGACTTTTTAAAAAAAAGGCCTTTGTAACCAACCATTGCTGTACTCACCTGACTTTGTGGTACAGACTGATGCGTCAGATGTGGGGTTAGGAGCAGTGTTGTCCCAGGTCTGGAAGGGAGAAGAGCACCCAGTCATTTATCTTAGCAGGAAACTGAAACCCCACAAAGAAAACTATGCCACAATTGAGAAAGAGTGTCTAGCGGTGAAATGGGCGCTAGACTCCCTGCGGTACTATTTGCTGGGTAGACACTTTGACCTGATTACAGATCACGGCTCAAAACAAGGAGACCAATAGAAGGGTAAATCGTTGGTTCCTGGCCCTGCAAGAATACAACTTCACCGTGAAGCATCGCCCTGGGGTTCAAATGGGGAATGTGGATGCTCTTTCTCGGGTACCTGCGTACCTGGCTGTGTGTGTCCCAAACCCCAGTTTGAAACAAGAGGGGGGGGGGATGTAACAGCAGGCAGGTAAAGACGCCTGGTTGTGTGCAGGATGGCAGGTACATCTGCCCAAGATGTAAAGTGTATACAGACTTATACCACTAGGGGGAGTGCTGGGAGTCTTGCAGGGGTAGAGGTAATGAGCCCAGCTGAGTTGAGCTGGCTCATTAAGGCCTTTACATAAACTCCCAGCAGGCATAGGTGAGTGCTCCACCCTGGAACCAGTTTATGTGACCATAGACTGGGGAGTGTAACATCCTGTACACGGTAAGGCCTGTGTGGCTGAGTGTTCTGCAGTGAGAGGTAGGAGCTAGGTACAGGGGTAGGCTGTACCCAGCTGACAGACAGGGAAACCTATTGTGCAGTCAGTGGCCAAGTGGCCTAGGATTTATTTTGTTGTTTGTTTTTGTTTTGCTGTTTTTCACATTGTAACTAGTGAGAATAAACTACCTTTTTGTTTTCCCCTGAAACTGGTGTCTCGCTGTGCTTAAATTGTGTAGTGAACCCTTCTAGGGGGTCACACATACCCGCTGCCGAGCTAACCCCCTTACAATATACATATATATATATATATATATATATATATATATTTTTTTTTTTTTTTTTCTTTTAAAGTGGAACTGTGAGCAGATCCCCTGCTGATCGGAGTAGA
>BLSH010288734.1:548534-569655 GCA_018402905.1 Glandirana rugosa
ACATCATAAAGTTTAAAAAAAAAAAAATTTGGTCGTTACATCTGCGTGAAAAATTAAAACACGTTCTTTACGGGGCGACCGGTGTTTTCATTATAAAACGTGTTTTTTTTTTTTTTTACAAATTAAATAGATTGACGTTACATTTACGTCATAAATTTATACGGTTTTACTTGCTAAGCAAAGTGCCTCGTATAAAACCTAAGCAATTTTTCTGTTTGTTAGGTGGGCGTTTGCAGCCATTTTTGCAAGTGCAGTGCACTTGCAACTGCTTGTGTGTCAGGAATACTAATTTAATCGTGTTCTGTTAGTTTAGTTGGCAACATTTTGGCATATTTAAATACTGCATTTACATTGCAGTTAGATAAATTAAACATTTTTTTTTTTTTTTGTGCAAAATATTACTTTTGTGGCCAGCGGGGCATTTCTTGCACAAAATTAAAAAGTGCGTCTACATTGCTGGTTTAAAAAAAAAAAAATTTGAAATACTACATTAGCGGCCAGCGGTGCATTTCTTGAACAAAAATAAAAAGTGTGTCTACATTGCTGGTTTAAAAAAAAAAAAAAAAAAATCAAAATACTACATTTGCGGCCAGCGATGCATTTCTTGCACAAAAATAAAAAGTGTGTGTACATTGCTGGTTTTAAAAAAAAGAATAATAAATAGTGCTACATAGTACATTTGCACCTTGCTGTGCATTTCTTGCACAAAATGAAAAAGTGCGTCGACATTGCTGGTTTAAAAAAAAATAAAAAAAATAGTGCTACATACACCGCCACGGTGACCACCTCCTCAACCACCAACTCCACATCCACCTTCTCCTCCATTTTTTTTTTTTTTTATGTGATTTTAAGTTATTTCCCTATCCACATTTGTTTGCAGGGCACTTGTCCTACTCTTACCCACATTTTGCTTCATTTTGCAGCCCTCTAGCCCTTTCCAGGACTTTTTTAGAGACATTTTAGTGCCCAAAAGTTCGGGTCACCATTGACTTCAATGGGGTTCGGGGTCAAGTTCGGGGCCGAACTCTAACTTTTTCACGAAGGTCCGCCGAACCCAAACATCCAGGTGTCCGCTCAACTCTACTGCACAATAAGTTGATCGTCAACAGTTCAAGAAACTGACGGACTCCATGAATGGAAGGCTTACGACTGTTATTGAAAAGAAGGGGCAATATTGGTCATTGAAATATGAGAAATGTTTATTAGTAAATATTGAGTTGTTTGTTTATTATTCTCACTTTAACAGATGAAAATAAACAAGCGAGATGGGAACATTTTCCTTTTTAATTTAGTTGCAAAATAATTCTGCACATTAATAGTTGTCCAATAATTGTGCACACATAGATATTCTCATAAGAAAGCCAAAACCTCACTTTTACTTTCTTAAATGTTTGGGTTTGAGGTTTATTAAAGGAGAAGTACAGCCAAAGCTCGTATGGCTGTAGTTCTGTGGATCACAGGAGTGCAGTTCGTTTTGTACTCCTGCGACCCGTTTTCAGCAGAGAGCAGGCTGAAGTCCACTCTCTGGTGACGTCACAGAGCTGGTCAAGGCTCGGGCATCATCACGACCATGGAGTGGGGATCTGCCCACATGCCTGGACCGGCATACGGCTCAGCCTCTCAGGAAGCCAGTGAGAGCCTGAGCCGGCCGCTCCAGTGAGGAGGGGGGGGGGAGAGTAGAGAGCTGTCACTCTGTCAGTCAGCAGATCTCTGCTCGGGGAGCTGTGAGAACCTAGCGGTCGGCGGTGTTCGATCGCTCAGTTCTTAGTGTTAGAGGCACTAAAAAAAGACCTCCATACATCTCTTTTAACATTTTGGATTGACTGAGAACATTGTAATTGTTCAATAATGAAATGAATCCTCAAAAATGCAACTTGCCTAATAATTGTGCACACAGTGTATAGTGTCAGCTCCTGTCACAGGCAGAGTGATACCAATTGCACTTCGCCTGGAACAGCAACAGCCAGCAATTCCTGTAGCAAGGGAGATTCCGGAATGGAAGATTATTATTAAAGGTCAGTTTACATTATAAAATCACAGTGTATGTATGGGCATAACTGTTCTGCAGTGGTTACTGGGCTACTTTCAAACGGATCCGTTACCTGCACTGAGCCACAGACTTATGTTATTACCTGTGGGTTTAGTGAGCTTTCAGAAAGGATATAATAGAAGTATATGGCAAAGTGCAGCTAACCCAAAGGAAAGCCACAGGTGCCCACAGTGCAGGTAAACCACAGCGCATCATTGTGAAAGCAGCCTTAGGCCTCTTCCACACGATCGGTCCGATTGGGTCCGCCTGTCCGTTTTTACAGCCGGACCCAATTGGACTCTCCATTCACTTCTTTGGAGCGGCATATGTAAATAGACTTTTGTCTGTTTACACCCGCCTACCTCCAATCTGATCCGCTAAAAAAACAGAAAGCGATCCATTTCGTCTGGGCGGATCAGAGGCCCATAGAGTAGAGCGGGCTCATTGTGATCTGTGACCAGTTACCTAGTCGATTAAGTGGCCCTCGCTTTTCAAAAGGTTGGGCACTCCTGCTGTATGTTATGTAGTACATTACATACCCTTGATTGCTGCGCTCTGAATGTTTTATTGTTCTTTGCATACCTCTGATTGCTGAACTCTGTATAGTATAATGCCCTTTACATTCTTATGACCCCTGCATTCTGCATTTTATGTTGTAATTTACATTTTTCTGACCAATATACTTTATATGTTTTGTTGTACTTTATATTCTATTAAACATGCACTGTATATGTTTTTCTGCTGCACTCAGTATGTTAAGGTTTACTTCACACACTTCTAACCACTATATTCTGTATGTTATATTGAACTTTACCTACTTCTATTTCTTCACTCTGTATGGTATAATATAGTTTACATTCTTCTGACTGCTGTGCGCTGTAGGCAAATAGTACTTTACACTCTTCTGACCAGTGAACTCTATATGGTATGTTGTATTATATACAGTACTTCTGATCTCTGCTTTCTGTATGTTCTGTTGTACTTTATATGCTTTTGAGCACTACACTCCAGGGACGTGCGGTGGGGTCAGTGGCTGGTATCAGAGTCAGATACACACAGGTTACGTACGCCGCAAATGTTAGAGTGAGAGCAATAATTCTAGCACTAGACCTCCGCTGTAACTCTAAACAGGCAACCTCTAAAAATGTTTAAAGCGTTGTCTATGGAGATTCTTAAGTACTGAAGTTTGGCGCCATTCCGCAAGTGTGCGCAATTTTAAAGCATGACATGTTAGGTATCTATTTACTCGGTGTAACATCATCTTTCACATTATACAAAAAATGGGCTAACTTTAGTGTTTTTTTTTTTTATTCATGAAACAGTTTCTTTAAAAAAAAATTAGTTTGAAAAATTGCTGCGCAAATACTGTGTAACATAAAAAGTTGCAATAGCCGCCATTTTATTCCCTAGGGTGTCTGCTAAAACAATATATATAACGTTTGGGGGTTCTGAGTAATTTTCTAGCAAAAAAAATTATGATTTTTGCATGTAGGAGAGAAGTGTCAGAAATGGCCTGGGTGACAAGGGGTTAATTACCATAAGTAGGTAATGTACAAATAATTATTATATATTATTTTTAAGGTAATTTACTATATTTTCAAAAACTGTACTCACGCAGGTGGCTTAATTGACAAATTACTGAAGTTTGAAGTTATAACTTCATACCAGTAATTTCCCAGTAAATAGATAAATAATAAATTATTATCTTATAACATATAGCATAATAATATATGATTTAGCTTGTACCTTTTCAGCAACAGCAGATTCTCATTCTCCCTCTTAACTGTGTGAGGAAAACATGGGATTATGAGTAAATCTTATACACAAAAACCCATGGTTTTCCTTGTAGTTAAGAGGGTTGGGCTGGAAGGGAGTATTTGTCTTTTAGACATATGCCCCCTTCTATGACACTACTGCGAGAGGCCAGCCTCCACTGCAGCATTTTTATTGGACAGCTTGGGCCAATGGTGCTTTACCATTGGTCCAAGGCTCCAAGCTGTCCATTGAGCTCAGTGCCTCTGACAAGAAGTGAGGAGAGGCACTGTGAGCTCATCCTCTCAGTCTGCTGCAAACACAGTGTGCCAGCTTGTATTTAAACTGGCCTCTCTGTATGTAGATTCTGACAGACTGTGCAAGGAGCCCTGTATCTCTGGAACCATAGATGATAGGAGCCCCAAATTTTGACCAGTGATGGGGTAGGACTTTAGCTACATACCCCCCAAATTTGGGGTCTCTGTAAGCTATAAGCCAATCTTTTTATTGTTTTTTTTCTTTCCTTTTATGTTCATGGCAGGTGAGGCTCTGCCTCACCTGCCGCCCCTGACTGAATGTCCCTGCTACATTGTATATGTTATGTTGTATTTTAAACACTTCTTACCTCGACACTCTAAATATATGTTGTATTTTCACATTTCTGACCACTGTACTGTATGTTATAGTGTACTTTACTTCTGATGGGGGCACTCTGTATGTTAAATTTTACTTTACATTCTTCTGACTGCTGCACTTACAGTATATGTTATGTAATGTTGTACTTAACAAATGTTTAATCACTGCACTCCGTATGGTATGTTGTACTTTACATTCTCCTGACCATTGAACTCTATATGTTATGTTGTACTTTACATTCTTCTGATCACTGCACTATGTATGGCAGTGGTTCTCAACTCCGGTCCTCGGGACCCACCAACAGGCCAGATTTTAAGTATTACCTTGGGGAGATGCAGACTAGAACACTGCAATCACTGAGCAGCAAATGAGATCACCTGTGGTGTATTTCAGTTATCCTGCAAACCTGGCTTGTTGGGGAGTCCCGAGGACCGGAGTTGAGAACCACTGGTGTATGGTATTTTAATCTTCACATTCTTATGACCGCTTTATTCTGTACACCATGTTGTACTTTACTTTCTTTTGGCAGCTGCACTCTGCATACATACTTCTGATCACTGCACTCTATATGGTGTGTTGTACTTTATATAATTCTGATCACTTTACTCTATGTTTTTGGTATGTAACATAGCCCTGACTGATGCACTTGATCTGTGCATACAAGGGTGACCCCAATGCAAGCTGCAAAGGAAAGGAGTCACCCTGAGACAAGAAACCTGGGAAGCAGTCATAAAACCAGCTTAAACTGGAACATAGGCAAGCATGAAAAAATATAAAGCTGCATACTCAGAAAGTGATCAAATTAGCTGCTGAAAGTGTGCATCAAGTGGTTTCACTGGGGTGATGACTGCAGCTGCAGGCATCACCCTGGTGCTGTTTTTGTAATAACAACCGATGTGGCTAAGCAGCAACTTGGCTTTTATTACAAGCAGAGGGATGGGAGTCCTCCCCCCTCCTGCTGCCTTCTGTGGCTTGCCTGGGCTCTCCCGTCCCACCAGGAGACCTGAGCAACCAGCCAAAACGTCCGCTGGCTGGATGGAGAACCGAACAAAGCCGGAATCCGCTTTGATCGGGTCTCAGATGTAATAAGCCGGAAGCGAAGTCACAATGCTTACCCAGCAGCCAACTGCACCATTTTTAAAAAATCCAAATTATTCAAAAAGGCCGATCTTGACGTTTTGAATACTTTCAAGTGCAAAGAAGGGGTTTGGGGTCTTTTAGACCCCAGATCCCTCCATAAAGAGTACCTGTCACTGCCTATTACTGTCACAAGGGATGTTTACATTCCTTGTGACAGCAATAAAAGTGATCAGAATTTTTTTTTAAGGGGACAGTGTAAAAAAATAAAAAATAGATAAGAAAAAAAAACATTTTTGAATCACCCCATCCCTTCGTGCTCACATGCCAAAGCAAACCTAAGTCACAAATGTAAACACTGTTCAAACCACACATGTGAGGTATTGCCACGATTGTTAGAGTGAGAGCAATAATTCTAGCACAAAATGGAGATTTTTAAGTACCATAGTTTGTCGCCATTCCACAGGTATGTGCAATTTTAATGCGTGAGATGTTAGGTATCTATTTACTCAGTGTAATATCATATTTCACATTATACAAAAAAATTGGCTAACTTTACTGTTTAGTTTATTTTTAAAATTCATTGAAGTGTATTTTTTCACAAATTGCGTTTGAAAGACCTCCATTTTATTCTCTATGGCCTCTGCTGAAAAAATATATATAATGTTTGGGGGTTCTAAGTAAATTTCTAGCAAAAAATACTGATTTTAACTTGTAAGTAACAAATGTCAGAAATAGGCCCGGTCATCAAGTGGTTAAAACAACTGAGCGGTTAAAAGTTTTACTTATTTTTTTGTTTTGCACCCTGACTGCTTCCCTGCCTAGCTGTGAATTAAGTAGCAGCCCACATTCCAGGGGTAGTGTTTTACTGATGGATGCATATATGGTGTGAGATCCATGCATGTGCAGAGACATGATGCTGGTCTCTCCCAGGTATTTGGGAACTGAAAGGACCTGCAGCATGTACAGTATATACATATGTGGGGGGGATTCCTACACATGTGCACAAATACCTGAAACCAGTGGCATGTGTGCACATGTGTGGGAATCCCCTGTGCATGCACAGACATGCTGCAGGTTTTTTCCAGTTCCCATCAGGGGAGGGCTGGCAGCCTTAGGCCTGGGGGGCAAGTCCAGTCAAGTGGCCCATTGAACCACCGAATCAGCTCACCATCCATGCCCACCTGGCTTTATAACGGATATTGATGTTATGAAGCAAGATAAATATGAAACAATGTGGCAACATCATTTAATGTTAATAGCAACAAAGGAGGTTTAAGAAAAATAATGTATCAATGCAGCCTCACCAGTGCCCATCAATGCAGCCTCATCAGTGCAGCCTCATCAGTGCCCATCAATGTGGCCTCATAAGTGTCCATCAATGCAGCCTGATCAGTGCCCATCAATGCAGCCGCACCAGTGCCCATCAATGCATCCTCACCAGTGCCCATCAAATGCAACCTGATCAGTGCCCATCAATGCAGCCTCACCAGTGCCCATCAGCACAGCCTGATGAGTGCCAATCAGTGCAGCTACACCAGTGCCCATCAATGCAGCCTCGCCAGTGCCCATCAGTGCAGCCTGATCAGTGCCCATCAATGCAGCCTCACCAGTGCCCATCCAATGCAGAGAGAGAAGAGCCACCAGATTACACAGAGCGGGGATCTCCCGCTTACCTGGCGCTGCCGCTGTCATGAAGTCCCACCTCCCGGACTGGCTCCTATGATAGACATCACCAGTGTGCTGTCTATTATAGAAACTGGTCCAGGAGGTAGGACTTTGTAAGTGGGAGATCCCCACTCTGTGTAATCCGGTGGCACCCCCCTGAGGCAGCCCATTGGGCCCAGCCGAATCCATGGTAGGGCCGTCCCTGGGCCCCTCCCCTTTGCCTGCAGTTAGTTGGTGGCTGAGCCCCTGGCCCCTACTTCCTTCCTCCCTGGCCCCTACTTCCTTCCTCCACAAGAAGAAAAAAGTGTGAGCAGGCAGCAGCCGTCAGCCATTTTGAATAAAAGTTAGGGTGGCCTGGGGGGTAATTGCCACCCTTCCCCCCAGCCCAGCCCTCCCCCTGGTTCCCATATACTTGGCAGCACCCTGGCATATTTGTGCATTTGCACGATATGTTGAGATGGCGGCATGGAAGAGGAGTCACAGAAGGGGAATTTTGCCTTGGTGCAGTTCCCCTTTAATTTCCATGACTGTTCTGGGTTGATGACCCAGAAAATGATAAGGCTACTGCATCAATGTGACAAACCAGAGAACTAACATTTTAGGAAGTCAGCCTCCATCATTTAGCACTGCTTTGGTGTTTGCTGGAGAGAGTTGGAGGCTTGTTTATCAGGAAGGGCACTGTAAGGTTTTTTTTTTTTTAAAAAAACATTGAAATGGTAGCAAAAATAATAATAATGGTAATAGGAATAATAATAATAATAGCAGTATTCATTATAATAATTATAATGGTATAAATAACAATAGTAGTAGTAATAATAATATTAATAATAATAGTGATAATGATAATAGTGGTAATAGTAGTAATATTGATAATATTAGCAATAATAATAATAGTAAAAATTATGATAATAGTAATAAGGAAGATACTTGATAATTATTATATTAATTATAATAATGATAGCAATAATGTCAATAATAATAATGATACATCGTATAGTTGTTGTTCTAGGTATGTTTCCTCTGGTAGGTGTGCATTGCTGGGTGGCAGCAGTGACAGCTCCCATGTGACAGGGGACAGTGACAGCAGGCGGGGGCGGAGTCAGTCCGGGGATGTGATCAGTCGGTTGGAAGGTGTCGGGATCTCCAGTGCCCGCTGCCCTCCGCTCTCTACTCAGCTCGGCGATCCCCACCACCGCCGGAGGACCCACCGGGACAGAGCAGAGCCGCAGATGAGAGTGCACCATGCTGATCGCCGGGCTCCTTCCCCTGCCCCGGGCCACCGCGCTGATCGTACTGCTGGGAGCCGCTACACTGTGCACAGGTACACCGCTACACCCCCTGCAACTCTCACAACTTCTCCCCTCCTCCATGCCCTGCACCCAGGAGGACCCCACAGTGCACTCCCGGTCCTCCGGGGTCACCCATCTCTGCTAACACTTACATAACCTCCCCTGTACTCACAGCAAGTCCTCATTCCTGCACACTGACCCCACCATACACTCTCCATCCACCTGCATAGATCTCTTCACTACCTGTCTGTTATATATTCTGTGTGATATCAATCATCACCCTTGTCTAGATTTCTATGTTTATCTATCTTTCATGATCCCCTTTCTCTTTCTTTCTTTCTACCTATCATCCTTTTCCTATCTTACTATCTATGATCTCTTTCTTTCTTTCTTTCTTTCTTTCTTTCTTTCTTTCTTTCTTTCTTTCTTTCTTTCTTTCTTTCCCTCCTTCCTTCCTTCCTTCCTTCCTTCCTTCCTCTACAATCATTTTCGCTATCTTTTTATCTAAGATCATCTTTTTATCTATCTATCTATCTATCTATCTATCTATCTATCTATCTATCTATCTATCTATCTATCTATCTATCTATCTATCTATCTATATATCTTTATATCTATCTATCTATCTATCTATCTATCTATCTATCTATCTATCTATCTATCTATCTATCTATCTATCTATCTATCTTTCATCCTTTTCCCTATCTTAGGCTGGCCATACATTATACAATTTTCCTTTAGATTTATCAAAACCATATAATATGAGGTCAGACCTAAACATTTTTAATTTGTATGCAATCAGGCAGGCCCTTCCACTACACAGTTGAAGGTAAATCTAAAGGAAATTGAATAAGAAAATTGTGTAATGTATGGCCAGCTTTACTATCTATGACCATTTCTATCTATCTATTTCTCTTAATTTTCTCTATCTTTCTCTCTATGACCCTATCATTCTTTAATTTTTTATTTTCTTTCTTTCTTTCCTTCCTTTTTTCTTTTCTTTTCTTTCTTTTTTTCTTTAATTCCTTTCCTTTCCTTTCCTTTCCTTTCCTTTCCTTTCCTTTCCTTTCCTTTCCTTTCCTTTCCTTTCCTTTCCTTTCCTTTCCTTCCCTTCCCTTCCTCTGCGATCCATTTCCATATCTTTCTATCTATGATTATTCTTCTATCTATTTTTTTCTATCTCAAGGTGCTGTATTATGGTCCATAGTTGTCATTAGACTTCTGAGATATCATTGTGTTTAATGGGCTTAAAGGTCACCAGGAAAGTTTCTGTGGAATTGATTTCAGAAATGTTGGCGGCTATGCAGATCAAAGTAGTAAATTCCACTCTGAAGAGAACTTTATGAGAACATAAGAGTGAAGTAGATTCTAATTCACATAGAATGGGTACAATTTGTGAATGGGACCAGGTAGAATGCCAGACTCACTTCATCTGTATCAGTGGTTTATGATGAATGGTGATCCAGCAGATGTGACCCCGGTCACTCCAATATAGACCTCCATAACCCCAGTTAGATGGGATTAGTAAACATTCTTAGCTCTCCATAGTAGAAGGAACGTGTTTGTCGCATAGCGGATAGAACTCCATGTAACCTTTGTCATGGAGCACAGTTCACAGGCGGTTCATTATCATTTTCATTATCATTTCCACCGTTTTATCCTTTAAATGTGTGTGAAAGTGAGGAACATTAGATGTACCTTCAACTCGCTATCTGTCCACCCCAGCCCTTTATACCCAGCACATGTTATTGAACACTTTGTTATTATCTGAATAGGTGTTCTTTGCAATGTTATTTCTATTATGTACTTGTAAGATTGCAGATCACATTCCTGCAATTATGTTGTACAAAGAAGATTACATTGTATTTCTGGTGTTATGATACTTATAAACAATATTGCTTTTATTTAGTGCTATGATGCTGGAGATTGACCTCACCCATTCTGTGTCCATAAATATGTCTTGAAAATGAGTTATGATTTAGGAATTCCGTTACTTTCATATCTGTTACATGGAAGCAAACTTGTCATGAATTTATATTATTATTATAAAGGATTTATATAGCACCAATAGTTTGTGCAGCACTTTACAATATAAAGGAGACAATACAGCAACAGTACAATTCAATACAAGAGGGTAAAGCCCATACACACGAGCCGAATATTGTGCAGTTTTGGCTGGTTCAATAGAAACCAGCCGACATTCGGTCCGTGTGTATGGCAGCCGGTCCGACAGAAGCTGGACGAACATCCGGCATGACCGAAAAAGGTCTGCTGATTGACATCCGATCAGTGCTGTTAGCCAATGGCTTAGAGCGCTGACTGGTTTGTACTGGCGGGGGGCATCCCTCTGTCAGAACACATTAGCTCAGCGGGGAGATCGCTGTACCAACATTGCATAGTTAGTACAGGATCTGCTCTCGAGCTCCATTTTTTTTCCGTTCAGCCCGTTGGGTTGAATGGAAAAAAAAACTGTTAGTGTGTATGAGGGTTTAGGAGGGCCCTGCTCCTGGGAGCTTACAATCCAATGGATTATGTTAATCAGGTTTCTGGGTTGACAGATGATCTCTGTTGTCACCCATCCACATGTGTGTTGGCTGTGGGTACCCTTATCGTCATAGGTGGTAGCCAATCTGCTGCAGATCAAAAAAGGAATGGGCACCCCTGCCTATCAATGTATGGATATCTTTAGGTGAGCCATTAGTGTTACTAGTGGTTACCAATGTAAGGAGCATTTTTCACACTGACCACCAGTGTAAGGAACATTCCCACTGACCACCAGTGTAAGGAACATTCTTTATACTGATCTCCAATGAAAGGGGTAATCTTCATACTGACCACTAATGTAATGGGCATTCTGCCCGCTGACCACTAATGTAAGGTGCATTCTTCTCACTGACTATAAATGTAAGAGGCCTTCTTCTCACTGACCCTCAATGTAAGGAGCATTCTTCCCACTGACCATCAATGCAAGGAACATTCTTCCCACTGACCACCAATAAAAGGAGCATTTGTCATACTGGCCACCAATGTAAGGAACATTCTTCATACTGATCACCAATGAAAGGGGTAATCTTCATACTGACCACTAATGTAAGGGGCATTCTTCTCACTGACCACCAATGCAAGGTACATTCTTCCCACTGACAACTAATGTAAGGAGCATTCTTCCCACTGACCACTAATGTAAGGAACATTCTTCTCACTGACCACCAATGCAAGGTACATTCTTCCCACTGACCACCAATGCAAGGTACATTCTTCCCACTGACCACCAATGTAAGCTAATTCTTCCCACTAACTACCAGTGTCCGGGGCATTCTTCTTGCTGACCACCAATGTAAATAGAATTCTTCCTGCTGATCACCATTGTAAGGGGCATTCTTTTTGCTGACCAATCTAAGGCAAATAGCATTTTCATAACAATTTCAGCAATGGCAGCCCTTGTCATTCGCTCAGGTAGGGTTAAATTAAATTTTGCAATATTGTTCACGGAAAACCTTTTAGGATCCTACCTTTGTAAATAAGGGACATTGGGGTTGATTTACTAAAGGCAAATTGGCTGTGCACTTTGCAAAGTGCAGTTGCTCCAGAGCTTAGTAAATGAGGTGAAGCTCTGCTGACTTCCATCATCCAATCATCTGCAAGCAAAAACGCTGTTTTAAAAAAAAATTCTTTGCAAGTGATTGGGTATTCTTTGCAAAGTGAAGCTTTACCTCATTAACTAAGCTCTGGAGCAACTGCACTCGCAGAGTCTATTTGCCTTTTAGTAAATCAACCCCATTGTGTTTGTTTTTTCAATTCTGTAACATTGTATAAGATAAGATCCATGAACTAGCTGTCAGTAGTGTGCACCATGTCTTGCTTCTTTTTTGGATACAATTCTTGATTAAACTAATACATTAAAGTGACACTTTAATAGTCCTTATTATCATCTTTCTAACCCCCTCTTCTTTTCAGGACTGCCCCCTCCCTTTTTTTTCTCCCTCTCTCTCTCTCCTCTCCCCCTTCTGGTTTGTACATTCTCCCTCCTTTAATGCATTTACACAATGGATTGCTTGCTGCATAACGTTGAGATCCTGTGTATTGTAAATGAATAGGCATGGAATACAAAGTGTAATGCACCAATGTGTACATAGGGCCTTGGGCTAACCTGGTTCACCCAGCCATTCATTTATTTAATTTTAGATCAGAAAAATTAGGTTCAAAGTATAACGCCCATTTGGGAGAGCTATAATGTGTGAATGCCAGCGGGGCAGCCAAACATAACGTGATAAGTGAGTATTTGGGTTGACTATTGGGTTGTGTGTCAGACACAAATATTTTTTGATATGTTGGAAACTCTTTGCAACAAATCGACAGACATTCTTGTTTCTCCACAGAAAAGCAAATATACTTTACACTGATCAGCTTTAAGTTTATGACCACCTAATATTGAGTAGGTCCCCCTTTTACCACCAAAACAGCCCAAACCTGTTGAGGCATGGATACCCCTAGACCTCTGAAGGTATCTGGCACCAAGCTGTCAGTAGCAAATCCTTTAAGTCCTGTAAGTTGTGAGGTGGGGCCTTAATGGATCAGACTTGCTTCTCCAGCACGTCTCACGGATGCTCAATGGATTGAGATCTGGAGAATTGTCCAAGTCCACACCTCAAACTCATGTTCCTCAAACCATTCTTAAACCATTTTTGCAATGTGGCAGGGCACATTATCGTGTTGAAAGAGGCCCCTGCCAGCAGCGAATACAGTTTCCACGAAGGGGTGTACTTGGTCAGCAACAAAGATAGGTGGTATGTGTCAAAGTAAAATCCACATGAATGGGAGGACCAAAGGTTTCCAAACAGAACATTGCACAGAGCATCACACTGCCTCAGGCGGCTTGCCTTATTTCCATACTGCATCCTGGTGCCATCTCTTCCCAAGGTAAATGACACACACGCATCTGGCCATCCCCATGATGTAAAAGAAAAGGTTATTCATCAGACCAGGCCACCTTCTTCCATTGCACCATGGTCCAGTTCTGATGCTCACATGCCCATTGTAGGTGCTTTTGGCTGTGAACAAGGATCACCATGGGCACACTGACCGTTCTGCGGCTACACAGCCTCATACACAACAAACTGTGATGCCCATTTTTCTGCTTTCAACACATCAACTTCAGGAACAACATGTTCGCTTGCTACCTAATATATCCCACGCACTTTCAGATGCCATTGTACAGAGATAATCAATGTTATTCACTTAACCTGTCGGTGGTCATGAAGTTATGGTTGATCAGTGTATGTTTTCATCACACACGCACCGCATTGTTAAGCCCAAAGTTCCTTTTTCTTTAACAGGATGACAACTTAGGTTGTTCTGCAGTGCAATTGCACAGCATTGTTGTTACCCCTTGGAGAGGGCAGTTTTAGACACACATGTAGTTTTCATTGGACTTTACATAATTAACAAACACTTACTGCCCGCCCACCGTCAAATGAAGGAGGAGCGGTGTGGCTCTCGTTCTGGAAGGACATCATATGACAGCGCCCTAGATCTCTATAAAGAGCCGATGACGTGACCTTTTAACCATATGATCGGCTGTGTCCAAGCACAGCTGGTCGAATGTAAATGCGGAAGTGCTGGTAACCAGCTCTCCTTGCCTCACACTGAACAGAGTGTGTGGCGAGGAGAGACGATCAATGGCATCTCCTCGCAGAGGAGACCAGGGCAGGTAATCAGGGTACTGATCATCAGTGCCCTGATTACAGTAAAGCCCCAGCAGTGCCCATCAGTGACACCAATCAGTGCCCATCAGTGACACAAATCAATGCCCATTACTGATGCCAGTCAGTGCTGCCTATCAGTGTCCACCAGTGCCACATATCAGTGCCCACCAGTGCCATCTATCAGTGTGGCATATTAGTGCCTCCTCATCAGTGCCACCTAATCAGTGTCCATAAGTGCCGCCTCATCAGTGCCCATAAGTGCCACCTCATCAGTGCAGCCTATCATTGCCCATCCATGCCTCCTCATCAGCGCACATCAGTGAAGGAAAAAAATTACTTATTTACAAAATTTACTGACAGAAACTAAGAAAAGCCTCTTTTTTCAAAATTTTCGGTATTTTTTTTTTTTTGTAAAAGATAAAAAACCCAGCAGTGATTAAATACCACCAAAAGATAGCTCTATTTGTGTGAAGAAAATTATTTAAAATGTATTTGGGCACAGTGTTGCATTACCACGCAATTGTCATTCAAAGTGCGAGAGCGCTGAAAGCTGAAAAAATGGCCTGGGCAGGAAGGGGGTGAAAGTGTCTGGTATTGAAGTAGGTAAGCAGTCACCATAACCGTTTTTTACTTTTTACTAAAGCTGAAGGTGGTAAGGCGATTTTGGGCCCTTTCACAGGGGTGATGTCTGGTGAGTTTCTTGCGTCAGATCCGAAAAGTACAGATGTCACATTTGTCTCTGATTTTCCCTCAATGAAATAACGGACCCATATAATCCCTCTCACTAGGCAGATGTAAGCAGACTTGTGTCCAGCAATATCCACCCATCTCCATTCCGGATGGTTAAAGCAGACCCTAACTCAAACTTTTTATTTCAGTCCAACGCACCTAAACAGACCCAGAGTTGGGCAGATATAGGTGGATGCTTTGTAGTGGTGTGTCTTCCAATTACACTACCGACAAAGGAAAATTTCTCCTTCCAATCACACTACCGACAAAGGAACATTTCTCCTTCAAGTGACAACACCGACTTAGGGACATTTTTTCCTTTTAGTGGCACAACCGACGCAAAAGGGAACATTTTCCCTTTCAGTGACACCAACTCAGGGACATATTTCCTTTCAGTGGCACCATTGATGCAGGAACATTTTTTCTTTTCCTTCAATAAATGTTATTGAGTTATAATAGTACAGGTATTGAGATAAAATTGAATGACAAAGAGCAGTATAACATACTGTATAGTAATTCACACATTAAAAAAATAAATAAATGGATGTGTATAGCATTCAAAACAGGATTAAAAAATGAGTATGTAATCTTTTGCATGTATAAGGTGGTAAGGTTTTGTAAGTAAAGTGTGGAATATGACAGTAATGTAAATTTTATTAAATAAACAAATAGTTTAAAAAACTGATTAAATAGATAAATAAATAAGTAAATAAAAAAAAATTGGAAGGAAAGATAAAAGATAGAAAGGGAAGGAAAAAATAGACACCGCTGACACAAGGACATTTTTTCCTTTCAGCAATACCATTGACTTTGAGGCTGGGTTCACACCTAATGCGGCTCCCAGCAGGGGTCCTGTGCATCCCAGCTCACCGTTTCAGGTCCGATTTCAGCCCTTAGCCAATCACGTGAGTACCCCTCCTTTCGTATATCTTCAAAGACTTAAAGTGGTTGTCAACTCTTGACAACCACTTTAACCCCTTCCTTACCGGGCACTTAAACCCCCCTCCTGCCCAGACCAATTTTTGGCTTTCAGCGCTGTCGCATTTTGAATGACAATTGCGCGGTCGTGCGACGTTGTACCCAAATAAAATTTGCGTCCTTTTTTTCCCACAAATAGAGCTTTCTTTTGGTGGTATTTGATCCCCTCTGCGTCATTTCTGATCGCCGCTATAAACAAAAAATGAGCGACAATTTTGCAAAAAAGAACAATATTTTTTACTTTTTGCTAAAGTACAAATCCATTTAAAAAAATGATTCATCAGTTTTGGCCGATTTATATTCTTCTACATATTTTTGGTAAAAAAAAAAATCGCAATCGGCGTATATTGACTGGTTTGCGCAAACGTTATCGCATCTACAAACTGGGAATTGATTTATGGCGTTTTTATTATTTTTTTTTTTTTTTACTAGTAATGGCGGCGATCTGCGATTTTTATCGGGACTGCGATATTGCAGCAGACATGTCGGACATTTTTTACACATTTTTGGGACCAATGACATTTATACAGCGATCAGAAATTTAAATGTCCACTGATTACTGTATAAATGTCATTGGCAGTGAAGGGTTTAACCAGCAGGGGGCAGTGAAGGGGTTAAATATGTTCCCTGTATGTGTTCTAACTGTGGGGGGGGGGCAGGGCTGGCCGGGACATAACAGATCTAACTGATCCCAGTGACAGGGATCAGTAGATCTGCTATGTCCCCTGTCACAGAACGGGGAACCGCCGTGTTTACAACGGCGGTTCCCCGTTCTGAGGCTCCTGAAGGAGATCGGCGGGTCCGGGCGGACATCGAGTCCGTCCGAGCCACGGGCACGCGCACCGCTGCTGCCACTAGGGGGCGCGCGAGGAGCGTGCACAGGGGACGACGTCCATGGACGTCGTCCCGGCATTCCAGATCCGCGCTGGAGCCGTACTATGGCAATAGCGCGGATCTGGAGTGGTTAAACTACAGGTAAGCCTGTGATCAGGCTTACCTGTAGTTTCCCTGTATATCTCCTAAACCTGTACGGTTTAGGAGATATACACTATACTGGCATGTACATGTTCAGCAATACCATTGACTCTGAGGCTGTGTTCATACCTAATACCGATGCGGAGGTACGGTGCATCCTGGTTCACCGTTTCAGGTCCAATTTCAGCCTGAATTTTGGGCTGAATTCGGACCTGAAATGGACCAAAAGACGCACAGGCTTACACTCCTCCCCTTCCACCCTGTCTCCTTAGCCAATCATGTGAGTACCCCTCCTTCCATATATCTTCAAAGACTTAAAGTGGTTGTCAACTCTAATGAGGCTTACCTGTAGGTTCTCTGTATATTTCCTAAACCTGTACAGTTTAGGAGATATACGCTATACTGGCATGTGTCGACGTCATTTGGCACATGCGCAGTGAAAACGGCCTCCGTGCCGTTTCTTCACTGACAGTGTACCGCGATTGGCGGCTCATGCGTGGGAGTGACGTCACATGACTCCGGTCAGTCACAGCGCCGGAATTCGTGGCCCCCCCGGAAGGAATAGGGGTGAAGATGGACACTTTCTACTGCGGGGACATCGCGGGTGTCGATGGCAGGTAAGTGGCACATAATTGGCTAGTATGCATCGCATACTAGCCTATTATGCTTTTACATTGCAGGTGAATAAGAGGAAGTAAACCCATCAGGGTTTACATCCTGTTTAACTCTACCTGCCTAGTTCCCCTTCCACCCTGTCATGCTGGTGTTCTATCAGATTGTGCAACAAAAGTGACGTTCCGACCAAAAAAAAGTTAATGTGCATGCACGATGCTTTCCACACACTTTATCATCTGACTGGTACCGGTATTCTGATAGAAGAACCATGGGGACATCTTACTATACCCAGTTACGTCTTGAATTTCAGAGTAATTTTAGCAATAAAGTGAGCATATATAAATAAATATAGTTTATTGACATCTGTGATGGTGTTTTGACTTTATATTTTGAAAGAAGCTGGACACCAGCAGTAGGAAGGTGGTGGAGGCCATGTTGGTACACCCCGCATTGGTCAGCGCTAAACCTTTAGGCTTTCAAAATGTAACCTCAAAACAGCATCAAAGATATCAATATTCTATATTTATTTACATACGCTCACTTATTTTCTAAAATGACTCCGAAATCCAAGACGAAGCTGGGTGTAGTAGGATGTCTGCGTGGGTGTTCTATCAGAATACCGCTACCCGTCAGATGATAAAGTGTGTGGAACGCATGAAGGAATGCATGTGCAGTAAGTTTTTTGGGTCGGAACGTCACTTCTGTTGCACAATCTGATGGGTAGCGGTATAGAACACTGGCCCTACTCTTATTCATGCTTCTCTAGCTCTGGGCCTTTCTTTCTATGACACCAATAACCCACTTCACCACAGTTAGCCCCATATCTGTGCACCAACTGTATACTTTTCAGTTTGCTGCAGTGTACCATAAACCTTGGTACTATTTCAGTGCATGTCCCAAACATTACAAACATTTTGGCAGGTGCTGCTATGGGGGGTGGGGGGGGTGGGAGGGGGCAGTTTCCCATTTTTTGCCCCCTGGGCACTAGGTGACCTGGCACTGCAACAGTGACATATTTTCTAAGTCTTTATTTTATTTCTAAAGTTATTATGCTGCTCACTGCTGCAAAACTATCCAGCAAGAAACAAATCGTATTATGTCAGAGGGGCCTGGCACAATCTGGCTGCCATAACTCTGCTCCGGAGGGTTAACCCTGGCGTTACAGGTCCAGCAACGGTGCCGTGTGTAGTTTTTAACAAACGATAATAGATCCTCTCCCATGACCCTTTCTGAGAACAGGATTGGTATTTCTAAGTCTGTGATGTCAGTATTGAACGTATTATTAAGATAGCAGTGTGTCAGAGGCTTTGTGGAGCGGGTGAGCTGCACCGGATTAAGCCTGCTGCTGCCCAGTGAACTCTGAGTCCTGGTTTAATCTTCTTACTGGAGAGCGCTTCTAAAAAAAGGTCAGAAAGTAGAGCTGCGAGGATGTGTATGGGAGACGTGTTTACATGGTAACAAAAAAAAATGTCCAGAATGAAATTTAGCAGCCTATTAATTAAAGACGGTGTCATTAGAATGTATGAGATCCTCTGCAGAAGTGACATTTTTATGATGTAGAATCCAAACATATTCTCTGCTATGTATCACCTATAAAGGCCTTATCTGCTTTGGTTGGGGCTCACAGATTTGTTTTATGATTTGCTAATGGTTGAATCAATGCAGATGCCCAACCGGCAATTTTTAGAGTAAACTTTTTTATTTTCAGAACTCAACAATTTAAATTAAGTATATGATGAAAACGTGCCGCATTCTTTTAGGATTAAAAAGTTGTATGCAGTCCTTCATTTTATTGCTGAAGAATGTAGTGGGTTGGTAGGGTACTGCATCTCTCTCTCTCTCTCTCTCTCTCTCTTTCTCTCTCTCTCTCTCTCTATATATATATATATACACACACAGTTGTGCTCATAAGTATACATACCCTGGCAGAATTTGTGATTTCTTGGCAATTTTTCAGAGAATATGAATGATAACACAAAAACATTTCTTTCACTCATGATTAGTGTTTGGCTGAAGCCATTTATTATCAATCAACTGTATGTACTCTTTTTAAATCATAATGACAACAGAAACTACCCAAATGACCCTGATCAAAAGTTTACATACCCTGGTGATTTTGGTCTGATAACATGCACCCAAGTTGACACAAAGGGGTTTGAATGGCTATTAAAGGTAACCATCCTCACCTGTGATCTGTCTGCTTGTAATTAGTGTGTGTGTACAAAAGGTCAATGAGTTTCTGGACTCCTGACAGACCCTTGCACCCCTTCCAGTGCTGCACTGACGTTTCTGGATTCTGAGTCATTGGGAAAGCAAAAGAATTGTCAAAGGATCTGCGGGAAAAGGTAGCTGAACTGTATAAAACAGGAAAGGGATATAAAAAGATATCCAAGGAATTGAGAATGCCAATCAGCAGTGTTCAAACTCTAATCAAGAAGTGGAAAATGAGGGGTTCTGTTGAAACCAAACCACGGTCAGGTAGACCAACTGCGGTTTCAGCCACAACTGCCAGGAAAATTGCTTTGGATGCAAAGAAAAACCCACAAACAACTTCAGGTGAAATACAGGACTCTGAAAACATGTGGTGTGGCTGCTTCAAGATGCACAATAAGGAGGCACTTGAAGAAAGATGGGCTGCATGGTGGAGTTGCCAGAAGAAAGTATGCAAATGCCACAAAGTATCCCGCTTACAATACGTGAACAGCACAGAGACATTTGGAGTGATGAGACCAAAATGTAACTTAATACCATGTATTGCCCCCTTTAACATCAATGACAGCTTGAAGTCTTTTGTGGAATTTGTGGATGAGGCTCTTTATCTTATCAGATGGTAAAGCTGCCCATTCCTCTTGGCAAAAAGCCCAGTTGTGGCTGAAATCTTAGTTGGTCTACCTGACCATGGTTTGGTTTCAACAGAACCCCTCATTTTCCACTTCTTGATTAGAGTTTGAACACTGCTGATTGGCATTCTCAATTCCTTGGATATCTTTTTATATTCCTTTCCTGTTTTATACAGTTAAACTACCTTTTTCCCACAGATCCTTTGACAATTATTTTGCTTTCACCATGACTCAGAATCCAGAAACATCAGTGCAGCACTGGATGAAAGATGCAAAGGTCTGTCAGGAGTCCAGAAACTCATTGACCTTTTATACACACACACTAATTACAAGCAAACAGATCACAGGTGAGGATGGTTACCTTTAATAGCCATTCAAACCCCTTTGTGTCAACTTGTGGGCATGTTATCAGGCCAAAATCATCAGGGTATGTAAACTTTTGATCAGGGTCATTTAGATTTAGTTTCTGTTGTCATTATGATTTGAAAAGAGTAAACAGCCAAACGAACCATGAGTGAAAGAAATGTTTTTGTGTTCTCATTCATATTCTCTGAAAATGGGCAAGAAATCATAAATTCTGCCAGGGTATGTAAACTTATGAGCACAACTGTATACTCTCACCGGTCACTTTATTAGGTATTCCTTGCTAGTACTGGGTTGCACCCCCTTTTGCCTTCAGAAATGCCTTAAAGCGGATGTAAACCCTCCATAAACCCAGTGAAGTGAACATCCTCAGATGATACACAGAGATTAAACAAATTTCCCTTTATAACTTTTACATATAAATCTGCTGTCTTCATCTGTATATATCCTTTAGAATGTTCAGAT
>BLSH010288734.1:569665-587427 GCA_018402905.1 Glandirana rugosa
TACTACACTAGCGACTTATTTCGAAACCTGGGTAAAAACGTCTAGAACCACACGACCACTGTCGAGAGATATACTGATAAGTGTCAAGGTCGACCACCAGCGAAGTCGTGGGTGAATGTATGTTTTGGTAGAGATGTCCTTGCACACGCAACCTTCTGGGTGTCTACACGCCGGGTGTTTAGAACAAAACACTGCATATATATGTGCTCAGCTCAAATTTTGGGTTTACATCCACCTTAATTCTTCCTCAGAGATTTTGGTCCATATTGACATGATGGCATCACACAGTTGCTGCAGATTTGTGGGCCGCACATCTGTGGGTCTTCCAACGCACACGTTCCTGTAGAGATGGTTTTGTATGTAAGTGGGTGCTGAAGCGACCACCAGCTGGAACTGTGAATAGTCATATAGAGAGCTGTCACCAGCACACCAAGATCTGCAAAAATGGGTCCAAAGCTTTATTCAGCGATCACATCATTACAGCAAATCGCAATGTTTTGGGGGCCACGCAGGACCCCTCCATCAGGTATGTGACATCACATGCCTGATAAAGGGGTCCTGCATGGCTCTAAAACGTTGCAATTTGCTGTAATGATGTGATCGCTGAATAAAGCTTTGGACCCATTTTTGCAGATCTTGGTGTGCTGGTGACATCTCTCTATCCCGTTCCACCACATCCATGATGCAAACCTCCCATTCCACCACATCCCAAAGGTGCTCTATTGGATGAGATCTGGTGACCGTGGAGGCCATTGGAGTGCAGTGACCTCATTATCATGTTCAAGAAACCAGTGGTGAGATGATTTGAGCTCTGTGACATGGTGCATTATCCTGCTGGAAGTAACCATTAGAAGATGGGTACACTGTAGTCATAAAGGGATGGACATGGTCAGCAACAATATTCAGTTAGGCCGTGGTGTTTAACCACTTCAGCCCCGGAAGGATTTCTCAGTTTAGGACCAGAGCACTTTTTGCGATTCGGCACTGCGTCGCTTTAACTGACAATGGCGCAGTCGTGCGACATTGTACCCAAACAAAATTTGAGTCCTTTTTCCCCCCCACAAATAGAGCTTTCTTTTGGTGGTATTTGATCACCTCTGCATTATTTCTGATCACCGCTTTAAACAAAAGAAGAGCGACAATTTTGCAAAAAAAAAAAAAAACAATATTTCTTTTTGCTATAATACATTTCCAAAAAAAAAATATAAAAAAACATTTTTTTCATCGGTTTTATATTCTTCCTCATATTTTTGGTAAAAAAAAAAAAAAAATCGCAATTAACGTTTATTGATTGGTTTGCGCAAAAGTTGCCGCGTTTACAAATGATGAGAATTAATTTATGGGGTTTTTATATTTTTTAAATATTTCACTAGTAATGTCGGCGATCTGTGATTTTTATCGGGACTACGATATTGCAGCGGACATGTCGGACCATTTTGACACTTTTTTGGGACCATTGGCATTTATACAGCGATCAGTGCATGCATTGATCCACAGTGAAAATGCATTGATTACTGTATAAATGTCACTGGCAGGGAAGGGGTTAACATGCAGGGGGCGCTCTAAGGGGCTAACTGTGTTCCCCCAGTGTGTTCTAACTGTGTGGGGGCTGGGCCACCTGGGGGAGGGGAGTGATCACGGCTCCCATACACAGGAAGCCTGTGATCACAGCCCTTCCTCCTTTTTCAGAACGGAGATCCGTGTTTACGTTCACGGACCCCCATTCTGTCACTCCGGGGTGGTGATCGCGGGTAACCAGCAGACATTGAGTCCACTGTACCCGCTCCCTGACCCCCCAGACACGTTGAACACACCTCCGGCTCACAATACTCGTTCTCGCGGCCACCGTCAGGTGACGGCTTTTCGCGATAACGAGCTAAGTTGCTGCCATCAAGCCGCGGCGGGCGGTCGGCAACTGGTTAAACAATGCTCAATTGGTGCTAAGGGGTCCAAAGAGTGCCAAGAAAATATCCCCCACACCATTACACCACCACCACCACCAGCCTGAACCGTTGATACAAGGCAGGGTGGATCCATGATTTCATGGTGTTTACGCCCAATTCTGACCCCACCATCTGAATGTCGCAGCTCATCAAGACTCATCAGATCAGGCATCATTTTTCCAATCTTCTGTTGTCCAATTTTGGTGAGCCTGTGCAAATTGTAGCTTCAGTTTCCTTTTCTTAGCTGACAGGAGTGGCACCTGGTGTGGTCTTCTGCTCCTGTAGTCCATCTGCTTCAAGGTTCGATGTGTTGTGTATTCAGAGATGGTATTCTGCATACCTTGGATGCAACGAGTGGTTATTTGATGCCTTTCTATCATCTTGAACCAGTTTGCCCATTCTCCTCTGACATCAACAAGGCATTTCGTCCACACAACTGCCGTTCACTGGATATTTTCTCTTTTTTGGACCATTCTTTGTAAACCCTAGAGATGGCTGTGCGTGAAAATCCCAGTAGATTTTGAAATACTAGACCAGCCCATCTGGCACCAACAACCATGCCACGTCCATAGTCACTAAAATCCCCTTTTTTGCCCATTCTGATGCTCGGTTTGACCTTCACCAAGTTGTCTTCACCACGTCTAGATGCCTACATGTATTGCGTTGCTGGTGTGTGATTGGCTGATTAGCAATTTGTGTTACCAAGCAATTGAACAGGTGTACCTAATAAAGTGGCCGGTGGGTGAATATATGCACCCAAAAATCCTCACAACGAAAAGTTTGAGCTCTAAAGATACCAACATAGAAGTAATTAATAAAATAACATTTTTACTAATCATATACAGTTAAAGGATTGTCCAATGAAAACATATTAAAAGAAGTTTGTGATGAAGCATGTTTGTACAGATGAGCTAGAACAGAAATAGAGGGGGCACCGGCCTTGTGCATTACCATAAAACCAATTTATTGAGAAATATAAAGGATTACAATATATTCACAAGGGTAAGTATAATACCAAAGCAATGTTAAACAGCTAGGAGTGAGGCTTACGCATTTGTGGCTCTGGTGAAGGGGGTTCTGCCCGTGAAACGCGTAAGCCTTACTCCTAGCTGTTAAACATTGCATCAGTATTGCCATTGGATTGCACATCAGATTTTTTGATGTGCCTGTTAATACTTTGTGAATATATTAGAAGTATTTATAATTCTTAATAAGTTGGTTTTATTGTAATGCATGAGACCGGTGTATCTTCTTTTTCTTTTTGTTCTAGCTCATATGTCTAAGGATCCCCCTATCTGATGAAGGCAGCAAAGTTTATCCATTACCTGCGGTATTGATGGAGGTATTAGGTGTCTGTACTTTATAGCATGACAATGATTGTGATTACTATGGTGATAACTGTCTTTTTGTACTTCATGTGATATTTATACATCTATTTTTATTTTTGTACTAATAAAATATATATTTTTTAATATATTTGACCAATTTGTGCCTCAAAAAATCCCACCCCAGAGGGTTTTTCTGTGCACCTTGATGGAGGATTTAGGGGAGTGTTATTAATCTATGTAGTATGTTTGTACAAATATTTGATGAAACCCCATTTATATTACTCCATGCACCATTGATAGTTATGCAGACATGTCTGGGTTGTGGAATACTATCTACGCGGTATTGTAGTACATTCAGTGGGATGGAGATGACACGTTTCTCAGACAGCAAGGTCTGCTTCATCAGGAGGAAATAGACGTTTACCAGGTGAGTGTTCAACTAAAAATGATGTCAGCTTCAACTGCTAAAAGCTTCTTCAGTCAAACATGGGTAGTTAAAAGCAAGGATGACAACCAGAATTCCCATGCAGGACCGTAGTTACTCATAAGATGTACTTAAAGTGCTACTAAACCCAGGAATATGAAAATCATCTATTTTGGTACTTTTATATTTCTATTTTTTTGTACATCTGTCCATTTACACGGGCCACTGTTTCAACCTCCCCTGAACGTTTTATCTTGACAGCTAGAAACCGGCGTCTAAAACGTCAGTTTTTCATGCTGGGTTTAGCAGCGTTTTGCTGCGTTTGTGTCTAGGAGCGTTTTTGTAAAAAAATAATAATTTTTTTACAAATGGAAACGCCTGTAAACGAAACGCTCCTAGACGCGAGTTACCACGTTTACAAGCTGTTTGGCGTTTCCAAAAAAGCCTCTAAACTCAACTGCCTGCAAACGTCCTTAAATGACCCTGTGTAAATGTTCAGGGGCAGCTGAAAAAAACGCCCAAATGCCTCTAAACGTCCGTTTACCAGCAGCAGTGTACATGAGGCCTAAGGAAGAGGCATATTTAGAGTGGTAGTGTTTTTTTTGTATTTGTTTTCCTTTTTTTTTGTATATTTTATTTGAAATTAAAAACATGCAAATTAAAGTACTTTTTTTTTGCTTACTTTTGGCACAAGAATGGGTGCAGAATACTTTAAAGTAAGTTCTCTAAAAAGCCATGAAGCACTTTTATTTTGCTTTCCCCATTGACTCCTATGCGGTTTGCTATAATGGGGGATTTTGGTTACAATTCAGGGAAATGAAAACGCATCCCTAAAACTGTATTTTTTAATATTGAAAACTAGGCTGTAAAACTGAAAAACAGGAAGGCATATATATATATATATATATATACAAGATGCCCAAAATAGTCTTTTTATTTAAATGTTGGTCTCTTTTGGACTCTTTGAGGATAACAATTGGCATAGATTTACCTTCTGTAATTTAAAGTAGAACTACTTTTTTCCCCCCGCTTTGTATAGAGCAGAAGTCTCCAAACTTTCAAAACAAAGGGCCAGTTTACTGTTCTTCAAACTTTAGGGGGGGCTGGACTGTGGCCATTGGGAGTAGAAAATGCCCCAACGTTAGTGAGAGTAAACAATGCCATAAGCTTGGGGGTCAGTGGGAGTAAAAATAAAAAAAATAAAATAAAAAATTACATAATTGGTGTCAGTGGGAGAATTAGTTCCCCATCTCTGGTGTCAGTGATAGGAATAGTACCCCATTGCTGCGATACCAACAATGGGGCACTATTCCTATCACTGACACCAGAGAGGAATAGTGCTCCAACTTTGGTGCCAGTGGAAGGAATATTGTCCCAAGGGCCGGATAAAGGCAAGGAAAGAGCCACAGTTTGAAAACCCCTGGTATAGAGCAAGGTAGGATTATAATCTCTGCTTTTTTTGTGTCATCTATGTCCTATTAGATAGAAATCCCTGAAAATAAAGGGAATCCCTTGGAGCCCCCAGATCCCCATTAGAAGATTTCTCCTCTATTTTCGGGACAACCCAAATTTGGATTTTCTTTTACTTCAATGGTAACAATAAACAGTTAGGCTCCATGCACACTGTAGCTGATAAACAACCGTTTAGGTTATCCTATGTGTCCATGCACACATGGACGTTTATTGTCATTTAACAGCAGTGGCGTTTTTGGGCTGTTATTTATGTTAATTGGCGTTCAGGAGTCGTTCTTCTGACCACAAAAAACGGCGGACGCCGATAAACGCTGCTAAACTGCCGTTTATTGGCGTCCATCGCTTTTTGTAGTCAATGGAAGCTAATGAAGTAAAAAAAAAAAAAAACGTAAAAACGCAGACGCCGATAAACGCACAAAAATGCGTATAAATGCTGCTAAAAGCACAGTTTCTAAGCAGCGTCTCGTGCCACTAAAATCCGACGCCCAGAGAGCATCCAGTGTGCATGGAACCTAAAAATAGAGAGGATGAATCTCCCTAATAGGGGCACAGACAGCAATAAAAAACGAATAGTTGTTCTAATACATCTCCATTCTGTCCCAAACTAAAAAAAAATGTTTGCTTAATAATTCAATTCACCCTTTTTTCACAATCACGTAGATACAGGTATATGAAGTTTTACCATCTTGCATGTGGCCAAATTGGTCATAGGTCTGGCCAATTGTCCATTTCCCCACATCTGAGCAAACATTCATAAACTGTAATCTATCGGAGCCTTGTAACTGTAATATATCTGGCAGGCTTCATACTATGTAAACCTCTAACCTTTAGCCTTGTACTCCAGAAGAGAGCTTTGCATGAGCCAATAAACTGCAGTTTCTTATCAGCCTGAAACAGCTGCAACTTTTCCATATGTGCCGATTTTGAAATGTATTTTCGCAATTCCATTGTAAACATTATTTAGGAGTTAGCAAAAATGATATTTTCATCCTTGGCCCATTTGCCAATAAAAAAATAGAAACCCATATTAGAGTTTGATTTTTAAAAAATTCTTTTTATTAAAGTGTTGCACATTCACGTTAGTTACAAAATATGCAAAAAGTACAAAATTACAAATGTGCAAAAAAATATAAAAGTACCAAAATAGTAAGTAAGTAAAACCAGACCGCACAGTTGAGGGAGTTTCAAATATTAACTATTTCAGGTCTGCCCTATTGCAGTTTTACTGCTACAGGGTGGCACCTGTGCATGGTATCTCGAATATATATGTGATCTAGCTCTTCCGGGTAGGGGGCGCGCATGATCATACACAGCGGCGGATACTGCGGACTCGATGTCCGCCACCACCCACCGATGGTCAAGCAGAGAGGCAGAATGGCGGTCTGTAAATATGGCAGATAGCCGTTCTGACAGGAGGGAAGGGATGGAAGTTGTGTCCCTGCAAAGCAGGGACTAGGATCCATGTCTTCCCCTAGTAAAAGCATCTCACACAGTTTAGTAAAACTCTGGCTAGGCACACAGTTAACCCTTTGATTGCCCTGGATGTTAACCCCTTCCCAGCCATGCCATTAATACAGTGACAGTGCATATTTTTTAGCACTGATCACTGTATTAGTGTCACCGGTCCCCAAAAAAGTGTCAGTGTCAAAATGTCCGCCGCAATATTGCAGTCCCACTTTAAAGTCGCTGATTGGCACCATTACTAGTAGAAAAAACAAAATGTAAAAAATAAATCTATCCCATAGTTTGTAGACGCTATAACTTTTGTGCAAACCAATCAATATAAGCTTATTGGGATTTTTTTTTACCAAAAATATATAGCAGAATACATATTGGCCTAAATTGATGAAGAAATTTGATTTTTGCAATTTTTTTATTGGATGTGTTTTATAGCAGAAATTAAAAAATATTGTTTTTGTTTCAAAATTGTATGCCTTTTTTTGGTTATAGAGCAAAAAATAAAAAACACAGAGGTTATCAAATACCACCAAAAGAAAGCTCTATTTGTGGGAAAAAATAAGGACATAAATTTTATTTGGGTACAACGTCGCACGACCGCGCAATTGTCAGTTTAGGTAATGCAGTGCCGTATCGCAAAAAAAGACCTGGCCACGAAGGGGGGTAAATCTTCTGGAGGTCAAGTGGTTAAAAAGAATAAGAGAATATGGAATTATCTCCACCTAACAGCACTAGGGTCTTCAGTTTGAATCCCAACCATGACACTACCTGCCTGGAGTTTGCATGATCTCCCTGTTCCTGCGTGGGTTTCCTCCGGGTACTCCGGTTTCCTCCCACACTCCAAAGACATGCTGGTAGATTAATTGGACCCAGTCTATATTTGCCCTAATATGTGTATGTATGAATGTGAGTTAGGGCCCTTAGATTGTCAGCTCTTTGAGGGTAGAGATTGATGTTAATTGACAATATATATGTAAAGTGCTGTGTAAATTGACGGCTGTATATAATTATTTACTTGTAAATAATAAAATAAATAAATTACCAGAAAGATGCGCAGTTTTGCCAAAATAACTGGTATTGTGCAGTTGTCTTTGTTCTGCTGTTCTCCTTCAGCCTCTTTCAGCCGCTTCCTGTCTACAAGCACTTACTCCAGTGTTGGCCATATGTTTTGGTACCAGACTATAAATTGCAAGACTTGTTTACTTAAATGTCTATGTATACTCTTTATAGACTTTATGTACAGACCTCATTTATCTTGCCACAGTTGATTTGCGCTCCAGAAATGCATAACAGGTTTTATGAAGCAGGTAAGAGGCTGTAATTATAGTAGAGACCTGGGGGAAAGTTAAAAATTAACAGTTTTGTATGTGTTAATAACATTCAATGATCTGAACCCTTGTCTACAGTTCAGTTACTGTGCACTGGGTGGTGATAAGGTAATTGTAGAGTTAGTGGGAGATCACTGGAAAGTATAGATAGTAAGGCTAGAGATGCCATTTCTAAAGCTGTTCATATAAGGCCGTATTTTTTTCCATAACGGAAACTGTTAAAAGCAAGGAACTCAGAGACCTTAAAGCAGAGCTCTAGCTAAAAATAACACAATGAAAAATAGCACATTCAAAGTGAAAAAATGATGCAGTAGGATAGTCCATTTTGTTGAAATTTCATTGCAGCAATTCAAAATGGTACTCGGTAGTTTGTATGGCCCCCACGTGCTTGTATGCACCTCTGACAACATCACGGCATGCTCCTAATGAGATGGCCGATGGTGTCCTGGGGTATTTCCTCCCAGATCTGGACCAGGGCATCACTGAGCTCCTGAACAGACTGAGGTGCAACCTGGTGGCATTGAATAGACCGAAACATAATGTTCCAGAGGTGTTCTATTGGATTTAGGATAGGCGAGCGTGGGGGCCATTCAATGGTATCAACTCCTTCATCCTCCAGGAACTGGCTGCATACTCTCACTACATGAGGCCGGGCATTGTCTTGTCGTACACCAAGAGGAACCCAGGACCCACTGTACCAGCGTAGGGTCTGACAATGGGTCCAAGGATTTCATCCCAATACCTAATGGCAGTCAGGGTGCCATTGTCTAGTCTGTATACGTTTGTGTGTCCCTCCATGGATTTGCCTCCCCAAACCATCACTGACCCACCACCAAATCAGTCATGGTGAACAATGTTAGAGGCAGCATAACATTCTCCATGGCTTCTCTAGACCCTTTCACGTCTGTCACATGTGCTCAGGGTGAATCTGCTCTAATCCATGAAAAGCACAGGGTGCAGGTGGCGGACCTGCCAATTCTGGTGTTCAGTGCCAAATGCCAATCGAGCTACACAGTGCCGGGCAGTGAGCACAGGGCCCACTAGAGGACGTCGGGCCCTCAGGCCACCTTCATGAAGTCTGTTTCTGATTGTTTGGTCAGAGAGATTCACGCCAGTGGCCTGCTGGAGGTCATTTTGTAGGGCTCTGGCAGTGCTCATCCTGTTCCTTCTTGCACAAAAGGGCAGATACCGGTCTGCTAAGGACCTTCTATAGCCCTGTCCAGCTCTCCTAGAGTAACTGCCTGTCTCCTGGAATCTCCTCCATAATCTTGAGACTGTGCTGGGAGACACAGCAAACCTTCTGCAATGGCATGTATTGATGTGCCATCCTGGAGGAGTTGGACTGCCTGTGCAACCTCTATAGGGTCCAGGTATCGCCTCATGCTACCGGTAGTGACACTGACCTTAGCCAAATGCAAAACTAGTTAAAAGCAGTCAGAAAAGATGATTAGGGGAAAAAAAAGTCAGTTGCCTCCACCTGTAAAACCATTCTTGTTTTGGAGGTCGTCTCACTGTTGCCCATCTAGTGCACCTGTTGTTAATTTCATTAACACCAAAGCAGCTGAAACTGATTAACAACCCCCTCTGCTACTTAACACTCACCAGATCAATATCCCAGGAGTTGACTTGATGCTATACTCTGATTAAAAAGTGTTCCTTTAATTTTTTTGAGCAGTATATATATATATATATATATATATATATATATATATATATATATAGATCATTTTTTTTAAAGTATACTTTTATTGATTTTGGAAATATCCATGGATAATACAGTATACAGTAATACATTGTTATTTAAGAACCTAGGGCCAAGCGCGGCCAACAATATATTGCTACCATAACATAGTCCCTTGCCCCCCAGTGGGGGAGGATAACCAAAAGTAATTATTAGTTACCACTCTATCAGATCCGGCCGGACCCAAAGCATTAAGCAATAGGATAACTTACAGGAACATGGAGCAGCCAACTACCAATCAGCTCAGACACACACTTATACACTCCATTCATCCTTTAAAATCTCACCACCCTCTCACCATTTCACCATCTTATTATACAGATGAGCCTCCAGGAGGACAAGCATCAGCCCAAAGACTCAATGCACAGGTACACAAATATTCCCTTCCCGCTTGCAGCTGATTACTGCTGGGACAGTGGAGTGTCCCTCCAAAAGGAGTCCGTAATGTCAAGCCAGGGCTGCCAAACCTTATAGAACTTTTTTGGGGCAAGCTCTGCCCGTATATATGAATTTGTAAATGGGTAGGGTTTTATTTACCATTTGGTAAAACAGCTGCACATCTGGAGCCAAGGCATCTTTCCATCGCAGTAATACCAGTTTCCTGGCGAAAAACAGCAGTATATGCACTAAAATTTGAGCATGAGTCCGGTGTACAAGTTCATTTAAAACCCCTAGTAATCCAACCTCCGGCGTTTGTGGAATAGGTGTGAAGACAAAACAAGGCAGGACCAGAACATGTGTAGACAGTCAGCATACATTGTACCACATCTGGGACAGGCAGCAGCAGTGGCAAATCCCATACGTGCTAGTTTAGCAGGAGTGTAGTCTAATTGGTGTATAAACTTGAATTGGGTATATCTATCATTCATACCAATGAGATCCTGAAAGCATACCTCTGAGGCCTCGTCCCAGACCTCCTCGGACAACCCTGGAATCAATACTGCCCACTTCTTCTGAGCATTTTGAAAGGGGCTACACCCAGCAGTTTGAAAGCGGGAGTAGATTGTCGTAACCACTTTAGTAATATCTGGATGGGACAGTAATACCTCCAGTGGTAGTTCTGAGCTGTGCTCGGATAGCATGACGCAATAACAGATATTTAAGGAAGAACTTGTTACCCACTCCACATCTAGTTTTCAAGTACTCAAAGGTATCAAAGACGTTATTATGAAAGACATGACCAATTTGGGTGACACCTAGACGAGTCCACCATTTGGAGTCTGGGTGACCCAGGAGCTCAGAGAAATTAGAGATTTGCCACAGAGGGGTGTTAGGTGACACCTCCCCCGCCCCCCCCAACACTCTATTACCGTCATGCCAGGCAAGCCAACTGATATCCAACGGGAACTCCTGCGAGCAATGCCTAGGCATGGATCTATGTAATGCTTGCACAGCAGAGGCCTTAGACTCCATAAAGGCATACACCAGAAAGTAGATGCACCCTGAGATGGTTCCAGGAACCAGTCGTAGACATATGTGAGCTGTGACACTATAAATTAAAGCCAAAGGTTCGGACAGGCCAATCCACCATGAAGTTTAGATGCTTGAAGAGATGCTTTAGCTATGCGGGGCTGCGCCTCCTGTCAAAGAAAGTGGGATAAAATGGAATCTAGTTTACAAAAAAGTCTCTTTGGCAAGAATACCGATGAAGCCCTGAATACATATAGAAACTTTGGTAAATATATAATTTTAAAGATATTCACCCGGCCTATTAAATTGAGTGGCAAGGAAGACCAGGTACGAAGCCTAGTTTCGATATGCATGACTATGGGGGTAATATTAAGAGATTCATAGGTAGATAGATCCACATGTAGATGGATCCCCAGATACTTGAAGGTGGATTGAAGTGCCAGCCTAGACTTAAGTAAATAGTTATAATCTAAAGTAGGACCCAGTGGAAAAGCAACTGATTTTTCCCAATTAACACATAGCCCTGAGACCCTGCCAAATTCCTCCACTACCCCAATTAAGGACACAAAAGAGCCCTCCGTACCAACCAAATAGATCAGAGCATCATCCGCATACAACAAGATTTTTTTGGTTATATCCCCATAGCGGATGCCTCTTAGAGATAATTTTACTGCAATATTCACCTTCAATCCAAAGATTTACTGCATGCAAAAGAAAAACTGCGCTTGCGCAAAAAAACCCCATACATATAAAATTAAACCATTGCAGTGTAAATATCCAGCAGCACCACTAAAGTGAGATATATTCACAATACATAGCATATACAAAAACAGTGATGCGCTAAACATAGATTTTGCTCATAAAATGTTGATAAAAAATAGTCCAATTGTAGAAAAACCCAAAAAACACAAATCCGTGAAATTGCAGATGAATCCAGACGAAGACCCTCCACCTCATGCATATACCACCACCACAAGCAATGTAGACTCTTACTAGAGAGCCTGGACCCTTTATTACAGAGGGTCAAACAGGCTTGATGTAATAATCTTTGCAGGGATGATCAGCTGGAGATGTGTCCTCACAACAAATTATGAAATTTCACTGGATAATCAGACCAGGTTCTATTCAGCCCACGTCCAGATTTAACCATGCAAATGAAGGAGACGCTAGATAGTGTAAAAACCCAAAAGACTAATTTAATAAAAGGTATTGCACTTACATTTGTTCAGATAAAAAACAGCATTGTAAACAACATAGGCGGCCGCCATAAAAAAAATCCAGATACTGTAAATAGAAAAGCAATAGCAGGAAACAGCTCCTTTACCCGACCGGTTTCGTCGCTAAGAGTACTTCTTCCGGGGCATGAGCATCATTTCCTGCTATCGCAATATATAGGGAACAGGCAATTCAAGCCTCGCTTTCATTCCTGCAGCCACAGGAAAGGAGGGACGTATGAAATCCAAAGATTTATCCTGCAGTACTTTTTTTCTGCCGCTAGATGTCCTAATACTGATGGCCTGCATGATTCAACTCATTTGCTCTGAGCCCAGGTCATCCTACACTAGTCTTCAGCCTGTGACTGGACAGTGAAAGCAGTGCAGTGATGGACTTATCTGTCTGTCACTCTTTTTTCTCCTTCTATCAGAATGTTTTTTGTTGGCACATGAACTGATTGGTTCTGCTATTCAAGTACTTGCCCTGATTGTATTCACAAAAATAAATTTAAGGCTTCTTTCACATGGGCATACTAAAACGTACACTGGTGCAAGGGCCGTGTTGGCCAGCACAGGGATGCACGGTCATGGACACAGCCTCTGCTTCCAATTTGACAGCCGTGTGTGCGCACGCCCATGAACACAGACAGTGGGCTGTTGCGTCTCAATTGACATGAATGGGACTGCCTGCATGGGGATGCATAGAACACCTATGAATCTCTGTGTGGGCTGTAGCATGCCCGTATGAATGAGGTTTAATGATATACACTATATTACCAAAAGTACTTGCCTTTACACGCACATGAACTTTAATGGCATCCCAGTCTTTGTCCATAGGGTTCAATATTAAGTTGACCCACCCTTTGCAGCTATAAAAGCTGCAACTCTTCTGGGAAGGCTGTCCACAAGGTTTAGGAGTGTCTATGGGAATGTTTGACCATTCTTCCAGAAGCGCATTTGTGAAGTCAGGCACTAATGCTGGACGGGAAGGCCTGGCTTGTACTCTCCACTCTAATTCATCCCAAAGGTGTTCTGTCTGGTTGAGGTCAGGACTCACAGGGGAAGAGACCATTCCAAAACTGTTCCCACAAAGTTGGGAGCATGAAATTGTCCAAAATGTCTTGGTATGCTGACGCCTTAAGGGTTCCCTTCACTGGAACTAAGGGGCCAAGCCCAACCCCTGAAAAACAACCCCACACCATAATCCCCTCTCCACCAAATGATTTGGACCAGTGCACAAAGCATGTCCATAAAGACATGAATAAGCGAGTTTGGGGTGGAGGAACTTGACTGGCCTGCCTCAACTTGATCGAACACCTTTGGGATGAATTAGAGTGGAGACTGTGAGCCAGGCCTTCTCATCCACATCAGTGCCTGAGCTCACAAATGCACTTCTGGAAGAATGGTCAAACATTCCCATAGACACACTCCTAAGCCTTGTGGACAGCCTTCCCAGAAGAGTTGAAGCTGTTGCAGCTGCAAAAGATGGGCCAGCTCAATATTGAACCCTACGGACTAAGACTGGGATGCCATTAAAGTGGTTGTCAACTCGTGAAAATCACTTTAACCTACAGGTAAGCCTATAATAAGGCTTACCTGTAGGTTCCCTGCATATCTCCTAAACCTGCACGGCTTAGGAGATATACAGTGTACTTGCATTCCCAACGTGATTTGGCACCTGCGCAGTGAAGAAACGGCATGCTGTGCCGTTTCTTTAATGCGTTCGTGCCGTGATTGGCGGCTCCCACGCGTGGGAGTGACGTCACGCGACTCCGGCTCTGTGACTGACCGGAGTCACGGCCCCAGGGCTGAAGATGGACACTGCATGCACAGGAGACTTCACAGGCTTCATTAGCAGGTAAGTGACACATAATGAGCTACTGCGCGATGCATAGTAGCCCATTATGCTTTTACTTTGCAGGGGAATATAGAGGAAGTTAATCCCATCAGAGTTTACTTCCGTTTTAAAGTTCATGTGCGTGTAAAGGAAGGCGTTATAATACTTTTGCTAATATCGTGTATTAAGCACTTTACCTCTCACACCTGTACTCCCCCTATGAACCAGAGCAATTTTTAAATCTCTGCTATGGACCTGACAACAAAGTCTTATTAGTGATTGCAAAGTCACATTTTGTTTAGATAACAAACATGATATAATTACCTGCTCTGTGCAATGCAATTGCACAGAGTGGACCCGATCTTCCTCTTTTCGGATCCCCCACTCCTGGCTCCTCCTCTTCTCATTGTGCCACCATAGGAAGCCACTTCCCACTTTGGCACACCTGAGGGCTTGATCCAGAGCTGTGCTACCTGCATTCATAGACACAGACAGCCTCTCCCCCTGCTCCCTTGTAACAGGTTGTGGCTGACAAAATTATGATTTTGGTACACATAATTTCAAAGTTATTTACAAATGAAATACGTTTTTTTTTCAATCTTGACATGTGATACAAAAAAATGAACAAACAAAAATGATAAAAACTAAAAAGGTTAAATATTAATGGATAAATAAATAAAAATAAAAAAAAAATAAAAAATAAGCAGGAAAATAGTTGAAGGGAGAGCAGGAATATTAAGTTAAAGTGGAACGAAACCCATCGATTTAGCAGGTTCAATAAACAGTTACATTCCCAGCATATCGGGCTTGCTAACTGTCACATTTGCTTGGGCACTCAAACAAACTGCTGAACCATCAAATGGCAGTTGCAGATCAAACAGAAGCTAATATGGCAGCTTCCTTGTCCGAAAAGGATAGGAGGGTTTAGTTCCACTTTAATTAGTGCTGATTAGGGTAAAATAAGGGGTTAAACAGACAACATTCTGACATTCCTCTCCTCCATCTGTGTTTTTTTTTTGGCTAGAAAATTACTTAGAACCCCTAAACATTATATATTTTTTAAAGCAGAGGCCCTAGAGAATAAAATGCGGGGTGTTGCAATTTTTTATATCACATGGTATTTGTGCAGCAGTTTTCAAAAAAATTTTTTGGGGAAAATAGTACAATTTTGATTTTAATGCACAAAAACACAATATAATACCCAATTGTTTGGTAAACTATAAAATATATTGTTACACCAAGTAAACCGATGCCTAACTTGTCATGCTTTAAAATTATGTACATCTGTGGAATGGCGACAAACTATGGTACTTAAAAATCTCCATAGGCGACGCTTCAAATTCTTTATAGGTTACCAGTTTAAAGTTACATGGGAGGTCTGGTGCTGAAATTAAAATACGTTTACGTTTTTGGTAACATGACAAAATGTGGAAAATTTCAAGGGGTGTGAATACTTTTTCAAGGCACTGTAGGTGGACTTGTGTCTTTTTAACCTGACCAGCTATGTATGTAATATATTGAGTAATTTTGTTGTAGCTAATGGAAAGCTAGTCACTAGGAGGAGGAGATTTTTTTTAAAGCTGTATTAAACCCAAAACCAAACATATAATATATTGCAGCTTACCAATCCTTAGATGTGAAGGCGGAATTAGGCTCGTTTTGATCAGGTGTGCCTATCAGATTTTTAGATGGACCTGATCTGAAGGTCTATGCATTCCTATGTACAGGCAGGTGTAAGTGGACATTTATCTCAGCCTAGACAAAATCACTTCCATGGACCAGAACCTGGCCTTTGATAAAAGTTATGCTGCACTCTATACTGTAAAATGTCAGGAATGTATCAATGTGTAACACTAATGAAAGATCCACTTTAAGGCTTTATCCAGAGAGACTGTTTTTGCAAAGTGCTGGAAGTCCCACCTACTGCAACAACAGCGAAAGCTTTGTTTGAGAGGTGGTGCACATTTATTAGGTGTAGTGTTATTAGTGACAATATATTTTCCAACTCTTTAATAGTGGGTGTGCTTTAGTATTGAGTTTAATTTGTGCTTTAGCCTGTCTGTCAAAAAGTTTTTAATACTGATGCCTGTGTTTATTTATTCTTAGTAGCCGTCAAATGCACCACAATGGAAATTAAAATTATGATAATAATAGCAGCACTTGGGTTGTTGGTTTGAATCCCAACCATGGCATTACCTGCATGGAGTTTGCATGTTCTCCCTGTGCCTGAGTGCGTTTCCCCCAGGTCCTCCGGTTTCCTCCTACACTGCAAAGACATGCTGGTAGTTTATTTGGCTCCTGTCTAAACTGGCCTTAGTATGTGTATGCATGGATATGAGTTAGGGACCTTAGATTGTAAGCTCCTTGAGGGCAGGGACTGATGTCAATATACAATATATATGTAAAGCACTGTGTAAATTGATGCCTTATAACTAACTGTAATAAATAATCTTTAACATGAGGTCTACCATGCAAAGACAAATACCATAAAAATTAAAAAATGAAGGTTAAAAGAAACCACTGCAATGATAGCAGCCTGTCCTAGAGATAGCGGTTCTCCGTATTTTAAAGTGGACTTACCAGTAGATTTACAAATGTGTTTGAACACATTCCTGATAGGTCACAATATTTTTTGGTTATGATTAATGCCCCGTACACACCATACGGATTGTCGTACGACAGGGGTTGGCAACCTACAGCCCTCCAGCTGTTGCAAAACTACAAGTCCCATCATGCCTTTGGGAGTAGTTGCAACTGCCAGCCCTGCAATACCTCATGGGAAATGTAGTTCCACAACAGCTGGAGTGCCGCAGGTTGCCTATCCCTGTCGTACGACAACGGTCGTACAACAGCTTGTACGATAATCCGACCGTTAGCACGCGCAATTACAACAGCCGACGTTCGACAATCGTACAACAGAAGTTAGCTGGGAAAACTAGAAACGTTTTGTTGGCCAACAAGGCGTCGTCGTACGATTGCTGACTCGTGTGTTCAGAAGTTGGCCCAATAAAAGTTGTAAGTGCAAAACACGCATGTTTGGAAGTCAGGAACGACTGGACGTGTCCGGTCGTGTAAACCTGCGTTCGAAATTCACAATTCATATTCGTCAAGCGGCAATTGAATTCAAATAGCGTAATGCAGTGCACATTAGCATTCTTTTTAATGGTATTATAATGAAGCTGCTTTGCTAGTGGTACTCATGTTACGAATGTAATGAAAGACAGTTGTTCTGTAGTGATAGAAATATTATTCCCATTATTTTTATTGCATTTTATTGTTTTTAACATTTCCACAATATCATTAGCTCTGATATTTAACCACCTCCCACCCGGCCACTGTATATATACGGCCGGGTGGGAGCTTCCCCGTTCTGACAGGACGTGCATATACGTCCTGCAGAACGGGTACTCGCAGCACGGCCATAATGATCACAGGATCCAGCTGAGCAGAGATCGGGATATGGGCGCTCTGATTGGCCTTCCCGATCATGTGACGGCTGTGTCCAATCACAGCCGTCACATTGTAAACAGAGACGAATGTCTCTGTGTCAGTTCTCCCCCCGCCGAGCTCAGTGAGAGCTCAGTGCGGGGGGGGGGGGGGGGGGGG
>BLSH010288734.1:613064-639913 GCA_018402905.1 Glandirana rugosa
CGGGGGAAATGTGATGACATGTCACGTCAGGGGAAATATAGTGTCACGGGGGAAATGTAGTGTCAGGGAGAAATGTAATGTCACGTCAGGGGAAATATAGTGTCTGGGAGAAATGTAATGTCACGTCATGGGAAATATAGTGGACTGCACTGTAACATAAAGGTCACTGTAATGTAAAGAGGGGCTGTGATATAAAGGGGACTGCACTTTAATGTAAAGGGGGGCTGTGATGTAAAGGAGGGCTGTGATATAAATGGGACTGCACTGTAATGTAAAGGGGGCTGTGATATAAATGGGACTGCACTGTAATGTAAAGGGGGGCTGTGATATAAAGGGTACTGCACTGTAATGTAAAGAGGGTCTGTGATATAAAGGGGACTGCACTGTAATGTAAAGAGGGACTGTGATGTAAAGGGGGCACTGTGATATAAAGGGGACTGCACTGTACAGTAGTGTAAAGGGGGCTGTGCTATAAAGGGGACTGCATTGTAATGTAAAGGGGGCTGTGATGTAAAGGAGGGCTGTGTTATAAAAGGGACTGCACTGTAATGTGAATGGGGGATGTGATGTAAAGGGGGCATTGTGATATAAAGGGGACTGCACTGTAAATGGGCACTGTAATAGTGTTCCTTTACAGTGCAGCCCCCTTTATATTACAGTGCCCCTTAACATTACAGCCCCCTTTACATTAGCCTGCCCCTGTATATTACAGTAGCCCTGCAGTCTGCCCTCCTTTCGTCTCTAACATCAATCTCTACCTGCTACCTACACAGGACTCCAGCGGCGGCCGGTCAATAAGGGGCGTTTGGGCGCCGCCTTCCCGCTGCTGACAAGAAAAAAAAAAAAGTCAGCCCGACCCCCTACAGGAGACACCGGTATATTGACTTTTTTTTTTCTCGGCTACTTGCTGTCTGCTGACAGCAAGTAGTGAGCCGATTTGTTCAGTCATTAAAGACTATGTGTGTGCTCTGAATAGGGGCACACACTGATTGACTGCCCTGAGCCAGTGACTGACTGGCATTGGATGCTGTGGGCGGGGGCGGGACTGTGGCGGGCGTGCTGGCTGTGTGATTTCTCACACAGGCGCAGCACTCCACCGGGTTTCAGACCCGACTCCTGCGCCGAAGGCCATCCACTCCAGCGTGCTGTCCACAAGCAAAGCTCTGCATACTGTCAGCCTGTTCTCTGCAAGCCAAGCTCTGCTCACTCCTGCCTGCCTATTAGATGGGGTAAGTGCGGGACTTGTCCCGACTTCGGGGGGGCTGTCAGTGCCACTGTCAGTGTCAGTGGTGACTGTATACTGTGATGTGGTGGCTCTGTATACCCTATCTGGTGACTGTATACCCTATCTGGGGGGTCTGTATACCCTATCTGGTGACTGTATACTGCGATATGGTGACCCTGTATACCTTATCTGGTGACTGTATACTGCTATATGGTGCTCTGTATACTCCTATCTGGTGACTCTGTATACCACTATCTGGTACTGCTGTATACCCTATCTGGTGATGCTGGGCTGTATACTCCTGACACAAAGGGTGGAAACTATAAGGGGTGGGCTTGTGAGAAGTGGGAGGGGTCAAAAAGGAAGGGCAGGGTCTGGCGCTCACCCATCCTTAAATTTCACCAGCCGCCACTGCAGGACTCCTACCTGCAGGGCAGAGGCTGTTAACACACCATGTGACGTCTCCCGGCTCCCCCAATGTCATCCTATCAGCAGGGCTGGAGAGCTCTCAATTCTGGTCTGCAGCTCCTACCGCCCCCTGCCCTGCTGATTGGATGGCAGTGTCGGCTGGACGGGGGGAGGAGCCAGTAGCGGACACACGGGCATGGCTGCACAGCAGGAGATGAGCAGCAACCGGGGTCTGTGGTAGCCTAGTGCGGACCGCGGTCGCCACTCATCTCCTGCTGTGTGGCCCGGTTAGTAACAGGCAGCCTGGGGGTTGGTACAGTGTTGTTACAGTGTTCAGTTCATACATTATAATGTGTAACATCTTATTTTAGTCTGACCATACACCACCTTAAAGTGGATGTAAACCCTCACATATATCCAGTGAAGTGAACAGCCTCAGATGATACACAGAGATGAAACAAATCTCCCTATATACGCTTTACCTGTATATATATTCTGTCTTCTTGATCTTCCTCTTGATAGCCTGTTTAGAAAGTGCACATTCTGTTACAATTTTCACTTCCTCATTCCCCTCTAGGAGGGGATTATTGCTAGACACTGTGAAACAGCTGATTGGAGGAAAGGCACACACCCCCTCCCCACACATGCGGAGGTTGCTTGTAAATTGTGCAGCAGTGTGCTAATCTATTTATAGCAGCCTCCTCTGACACACACTTCTTTCTCCGGGTCTTGGAGAGCTTGTCAACAAAGGAACGGAGCAGGACAGAGCTATGGGACACAATGCTTTGAAAAGAGATAAGAAAACACTGCAGATAGATGTGCCTAGCTCAAATTTAATTTTGACGGCTCTTTGGCCTTGCCCGTGATGGTGAGGTTTGAATGAAAGAAAGAGATTCTGTGGACAGGAGTCTTTTATACACATAACAAGTTGTCGTTAGGAGCACCTTCTTAAATTGACAGGACTAATCTGTGTACCACATGAGCACCTACTGTAACCAGTCCGTGGAAGCCAGAATTATTATTGGTTGGTATGGGATCAAATACATATTTTTCACTGAACTGCAACTAAATTTATATGTCACTTTTGTGTCCATTTATACTCACCTGCCAATAGACTAACATTGAGCTTCCAATCAGGTCTACCTGAAAAGCTGTGTGTGAATGGGGCCTAGGACTGAGATTATGTCGTCAGTTTGTTGCAGGAAGGAGGAAACGTTTCCTCAGTCTCCTCCCCAGTGATTAGACTGCAACATTACAATTTTGTAGCAAGTAACAGGATGAGAAGTTGTAGCAGGGGCTGAGTATTGGGACGTTTGCCTTTACACGCACATGAACTTCAATGTCAGTGCCTGACACCCAACAATGGTGTTCTATCTATCAGACAGACAAACACCAAATCAGATAGTAAAAGGTAACTCAGTGTATTGTGACAGAAAAAACTGAACATAGCATTGACATTGACATGTCACTTTGCTACAATGTAAAGTAGTGAGTGTACAGCTTGTATAACAGTGTAAATTTGCTGTCCCTTCAAAATAACTCAACACACAGCCATTAATGTCTAAACCGCTGGCAACAAAAGTGAGTACACCCCTAAGTGAAAATGTCCAAATTGGTCCCAAAGTGTCAATATTTTGTGTGGCCACCATTATTTTCCAGCACTGCCTTAACCCTCTTGGGCGTGGAGTTCACCAGAGCTTCACAGGTTGCCACTGGAGTCCTCTTCCACTCCTCCATGATGACATCACGGAGCTGGTGGATGTTAGAGACCTTGCGCTCCTCCACCTTCCATTTGAGGATGCCCCACAGATGCTCAATAGGGTTTAGGTCTGGAGACATGCTTGGCCACTCCATCACCTTTACCCTCAACTTCTTTAGCAAGGCAGTGGTGGTCTTGGAGGTGTGTTTGGGGTCGTTATGTTGTAATACTGCCCTGCGGCCCAGTCTCCAAAGGGAGGGGATCATGCTCTGCTTCAGTATGTCACAGTACATGTTGGCATTCATGGTTCCATCAATGAACTGTAGCTCCCCACTCATGCAGCTCCAGACCATGACACTCCCACCTCCATGCTTGACTGTAGGCAAGACACACTTTTTTTTGTACTCCTCACCTGGTTGCCACCACATACGCTTGACACCATCTGAACCACATAAGTTTATCTTAGTCTCATCCCACAGGACATGGTTCCAGTAATCCATGTCCTTAGTGTGCTTGTCTTTAGCAAACTGTTATTGGGCTTTCTTGTGCTTCATCTTTAGAAGAGGCTTCCTTCTGGGATGACAGCCATACAGACCAATTTGATGCAGTGTGCAGCGTATGGTCTGAGCACTGGCAGGCTGACCCTTCACCCCTTCAACCTCTGCAGCAATGCTGGCAGCACTCATACATCTATTTCCCAAAGACAACCTCTGGATATGACACTGAGCACGTGCACTCAACTTCTTTGTTCGACCATGGCGAGGCCTGTTCTGAGTGGAACCTGTCCTGTTAAACCGCTGTATGGTCTTGGCCACCGTGCTGCAGCTCTGTTTCAAGGTCTTGGCAAACTTCTTATAGCCTAGGCCATCTTTATGTAGAGCAACAATTCTTTTTTTCAAATCCTCAAAGAGTTCTTTGCCATGAGGTGCCATGTTGAACTTCCAGTGATCAGTATAAGCGAATGAGAGCGATAACATCAAATTTAACACACCTGCTCCCCATTCACACCTGGGACCTTGTAACACTAATGAGTCACATGACACCGAAGAGGGAAAATGGCTAATTGGGACCAATTCGGACATTTTCACTTAGGGGTGTACTCACTTTTGTTGCCAGTGGTTTAGACATTAATGGCTGTGTGTTGAGTCATTTTGAGGGACAGCAAATTTACACTGTTATACAAGCTGTACACTCGCTACTTTACATTGTAGCAAAGTGTCATTTCTTCAGTGTTGTCACATGAAAAGATATAATAAAATATTTACAAAAATGTGAGGGGTGTACTCACTTTTGTGAGATACTGTATGTGGCGGCATGACTGTTGGGTCTAACTGCTGCACATATATATGTCCATGCAGCTCAGAGGTTCTGTGATGACAGCATGTTCCGAGCACACTGACTGAGCTGTCACCAGCAGGAGCCAGTGGCACAGGCTGGCGATCAAGTGACTGTTGTAACAGCCAATCACAGAAATCAGGTGATCAGGAAGCTGCCTCTTGACATTAATACCCACTTAATGGGCAGCTAAGAGGCAGTTGCAAGGCATAGGTGTGTGCTGGGTGTGTCTGGGCACACCCTAATCACACTGTGCAGTGCCGATTTACCATTGCTTCCTGGCACCCCCTGTCTCCCCCCTGCAGTGCTGCCAGCTTCCCTACTCTCCCATCAGCTGCTGTGGGGGATGTTTCAGGATGGAGAGTGGGGGAAGGGTGCGATAAATATTTAATTTACCCTTTCTTTACTGAATGAACACAGTACCGATCACTCGTGTTCATTCTTAACTGAAGCATAGTAAACTGTATCTACTATGCTTCCATTTGTGAATGATCAGGTAGCCACTCAGCACAGAGCATTTCCCATTTATTCACTGTCTATTGCAGCTGAGGCTGCAGAGAAAAGGGCTGGGGAAGCTCTGTTTCCTGCAGGGGATCTATCAGGTTGGAGAGCGGGGAAGGGGCCTGTAAATGTGTCATTTACTGGCCCCTTCCTTGTCTGTTGACTGTTGTTATTGACTGTTTTTTTTTTATTCATTCATAGCTGAGGCATAGTAAACTGTGTTTATTATACTTCGGTTTATGAATGAACGGGCAGCTCTGTACAGAGCTATTCCTGTTCATTCATTATTTGCAGCTGAATCTGCAGAAGAAGGGAGAAAGGGACTGGTGAGACATCAGGGGTCTGTTTAGACCCTTGATATTTCACCAAAGGCCCCTCAAAACATTGTAAAAATATAATAAAAAATAAAATTGTAAAAAATAGCAAAAATAAAAACTGACACCAATCTCTGCACTACTGACACTGTCCACTGCCTTGCTGATATACATGTATGTGTGTTTGTGCTCTGATGGGCAGCACCCAGTGACGGCCCGTCCATACGGGGTGCAGGGGTGCCACCCCCCTAATCCATGCACCCGGCCCCTAATCTACATGCAGGGCACCGGGTGCATAGATTCCAATGGGGTTTTTTTTGTTTTTTTTTAAGAAGCTAATGATTAGAGCTTGAGGCTCTTTATGGCTTCAAAAAAGGTGGGCTCGGGGAGCAGAGCACTGTGCCCTGAGCCCACCCAGTTGTGTGACAATAGTGAATTAATATTCGCTATTGTCTTCTTGATTCTCCTCCCGGCCAATGAGAAAGTGGGTCCTGAGAGCCGACTGGAGAAGCGATTGTGTTTGGCCAAGGAGGAGGATGAAGCCGATGAGGAGGAAGAGATGCCCGCGACCTTAGATGGCGTAAGTGTGGGGCTGGTGGGCTGATGATAATTGAGCGACCCACCGGCAAGTGGGGGGGGGGTCGCTGTAGCAGGTGGTTTTGCCACCCCCCAAAATATACAGCAACAGCCACCACTGGCAGCACTAGTGGGCACTGATAGACTGCCCTGATGGGCATTGATGAGGTAGCGGTGGTGGGCAAAGATGAGGCTGCACTGATATGCAGCACTAATGGGCACTGATAGGCAGCACTGAAGAGCACTGCAATAAAAAATAATCTTGTAAAAAAAATGTATTAAAAAAATTAAATTGTAAAAAAAATAATAGTAATAAAAAGAAAAACTGACACCACTCTCTGCTCTACTGACACTGTCCACTGCTCTGCTGATATACACATATGTGTGTTTGTGCTCTGATTGGCAGCACTAATGGGCATTGATAGGCAGCACTGCGCCCTAATGCAATAGGCTGCGGGCAGCAATGGGCAAGGGGTTAAAAAAAAATCTTACTTTTTACCCTGCCAATTCCTACCCTGTCAGTGGCGTAGCTATGATATAGTGCCTTCAATTGCTATAATATGATATAGCGCCTCTTCAGTTGTGTAGTGTGCAGCAGGCACTGCAGAATGACAGGTGTGCAGAACAATATTCAGTACCTAGAATAATGATTTCTAAATTATAGGGAATAAAACCTTAACTATAGATCGTTTTCATGTAAGAGACCGGAGTTCAGTTTTAAATCTTCATTTTTCTGTAGCTTGCGTTATTTGCGCTCTTGTCTGGCACCGTCCTCTTGCTAGAAGTCAGCGGTCAGATAACTTATTCCTCTGTGTTTTGTATAAACGGCATTAGGCCTTTTGCCCTACTGACTTGCCGAAATAATAATTCCCACAGCAGTGTCAGAGTTGACTTGTTGTTTGTTTTGTTGCACAAGAGGCAAGATTTCGGTAAAAGTGAAAAACGAGGCTGTCTGAGGGCTGCAGCTGCCCAGCACACTGCCCAGTCATCTGTCATAAGGCTCAGCAAACACTGAATAAGCATCTTGTTTGCTGTCCAGTTATGTCTAGTTATTTGTTGGGGTAAAAGGACGTTTAAAAAGAAAAGCGTTAAAATAGGTATTTTATTATCAACTTGTCTGAGCAGCTGACAGCGGACTTCTCACAGCACAGACACAAAGGTCAGCCATGTTCTGCTAGTTAGATTTTGGAATACCAATGCAAAAAAAAAAAAAAAAAACACCTTAAAGTGGTTGTAACCCTTTCATATACAGTAAGGGAAAAAAGTATTTGATCCCCTGCTGATTTTGTACATTTGCCCACTGATAAAGAAATGATCAGTCTATAATTTTAATGGTCGGTTTATTTTACCAGTTTGAGACAGAATAACAACAAAAATATCCAGAAAAACGCATTTCAAAAAAGTTATAAATTGATTTGCATTTTAATGAGGGAAATAAGTATTTGACCCCTTCGCAAAACATGACTTAGTACTTGGTGGCAATACCCTTGTTGGCAATCACAGAGGTCAGAGACTTCTTGTAGTTGACCACCAGGTTTGCACATCTCAGGAGGGATTTTGTCCCACACTCAGCTTTGCAGATCCTCTCCAAATCATTAAGGATTCGAGGCTGACATTTGGTAACTCGAACCTTCAGCTCCTTCCACATATTTTCTTTGGGATTAAGGTCTAGAGACTGGCTAGGCACCTCCAGAACCTTAATGTGCTTCTTCTTGAGTCACTCCTTTGTTGCCTTGGCCATGTGTTTTGTGTCATTGTCATGCTGCAATACCCATCCACGACCCATTATCAATGCCCTGGCTGATGGAAGGAGGTTCTCACCTAAGATTTGATGGTACATGGCCCCATCCATCGTTCCTTTGATGCAGTGAAGTTGTCCTGTCCCCTTAGCAGAAAAACACCCCAAAGCATAATGTTTCCACCTCCATGTTTGATGGTGGGGATGGTGTTCTTGAGGTCATAGGCAGAAATCCTTCTCCAAACACGTTGAGTTGAATTGATGCCAAAGAGCTCTATTTTGGTCTCATCTGACTACAACACTTTCACTTAGTTCTCCTCTAGCAAACTTCAGCCGGACCTGTATATGTGCTTTTTGAGCAGGGGGGCCTTGCTAGAGTTGCCACCTCATCCCTTTAAACCCGCACACATATTAATTACACAGGTCCTGCGGCTGATTAAGGTGGTAATTTAACTCACTTAGTGCCTCGTCTGCATTAAATGAGCCTCAGAACTTGTGTAATTCATATATGTTCATGTTTAAAGGGATGAGATGGCAACACTAGGCCTTGCGGGCACTGCAGGATCTCAGTCCTTCATGGCGTAGTGTTACCAATTGTTTTCTTGGTGACTATGGTCCCAGCTGCCTTGAGATCATTGACAAGATTCTCCCATGTAGTCCTGGGCTGATTCCTCACCGTTCTCATGATCATTGAAACTCCATGAGGTGAGATCTTGCGTGAAGCCCCAGACCGAGGGAGATTGACAGTTTATTTGTCTTTCTTCCAATTGCAAATAATCGCACCAACTGTTGTTACCCTCTCACAAGCTGCTTGGTGATGGTCTTGTAGCCCATTCCAGCCTTGTGTAGGCCTACAATCTTGTCCCTGACATCCTTGGACAGCTCTTTTGTCTTGGCCATGGTGGAGAGATTGGAATCTGATTGATTGATTGATTGATTCTGTGGACAGGTGTCTTTTATACAGGAAACAAGCTGAGATTAAGAGCACTACCTCCTAATCTCAGCTCGTTACCTGTATAGAAGACACCTGGAGCCAGAAATCTTGCTGATTGATGGGGGGTCAAATACTTATTTCACTCATTAAAATGCAAATCAATGTATAACTTTTTTGAAATATCTTTTTCTGGATATTTTTGTTGTTATTCTGTCTGTTAAAATAAACCTACCATTAACATTATAGACTCATCATTTCTTTGTCAGTGGGCAAACGTACAAAATCAGCAGGGGATCAAATAGTTTTTTCCCTCACTGTACACAGTGAAGTGACTAGCCTCAGGCAATACATAGAGATGAAACAAATCCTCCTACATATGTTGTACCTGTTTATCTGCAGTCCTCTCTTCTCTACATCAGTTCAAAGTGCAGAATTTTTTACAGCTTGTCTGAGCTGTCAGAAAAAAAAGGGACAGAGAGCTGAAGTTACACTCTGCAGAGCTCAGTAAAGAGAGGTCTGAAGGCTGATTGGAGGGAAGGGACACACCCCTTTTCACTTTTTCTATTTTAAAACAATATTTCATATTATATACACATGTAACCTATAACATACCTCCCAGCTTTTGAACTTCAGAATGAAGGAAACATGAGGGAGAAAGTGTGGGCATGGCCAAACTCTTAACAGTGGCAGGGGTTTAAGGGGTGTGATTAAACAAAACCCGGGTTTCCTTGTACCTATAAAATTAGCTTTGATTGCTTTGTCTGAGCCTGCCTTAACCAATTCCCATCCGCCGTAGGTTTAAATGATGGCCAGGCAGGACCACTCTAGTTCTGGGACGATGTTCTGTGTCATATGACCTCCTCCCTTTCTTGCCACGCGTGGCTCAGTGATCGGTGGTGAGCTGTGTCCATGGGACCAAGCACATCACCGATCAGGGTAAAGAGCCAATGACAATAGCTCTTTACCACGTAATCGGCTGTGTCCAATCACAGCTGATCACGATGTAAACACGATTGCTGGTTATCAGCATTCCTTTTCTCACACTGTCACAGCGTGAGGAGAGAGCCGGAAACCAGCTAGTATGAAAAGGGACATCTGCACCAATAATCAGGGCACTGATCATCAGTGTCCTGATTATCAATGCAGCTCCAACAGTGCCCATCAGTGATGCCAATCAGTGCCTCCTCATCAGTGCTGCCTATCAGTGCCGACTATAAGTGCCCATCATTTCCCTTCAGTGATGTCTATCAGTGCCCATCAGTACTGCCTATTAGTGCCCATTAGTGCCACATATCAGTGCAGCCTCATCAGGGCCTCTTCATCAGTGCCCACCAGTGCTGCCTCATCAGTGCTCATCAGTGTAGCCTATCAGTGCCCATTAGTGCTGCCAATCAGTGCCTCCTTATCAGTGCCGCCTATCAATGCCTATAAGTGCCCTTCAGTGCTGCCTATCAGTTCCACCTATCAGTGGCCATTAATGCCGCATATCAGTGCAGCCTCCTCAGTGACCACCAGTGCCGCCTCATCAGTGCAGTACAAGCTGAATGTTTATCACAGACCTCAGATCAGCACGGCATATACAGAGCCCTGTCCCTCCTCCGCCTCCTCCTTCTGTCTGTGTACAGTAAAGCATCACAGCCAAGGAGGAGGAGGAGGCAGGTTCAGCTGCTCTGCACTGTGTGAAATGCAGCTGGCCGTGAGAGATGCTGGCTATCAAATAGAGATGTGCTGCTCTGCCTGACCCATACAGCCGTGCAGCCTATCTGCAGTAGGCTTACCTTTTGGGGGCCGATCACGTCTTTCCGATACCAGTGGCAGCAGCATCCTTTCTTCCTGCTTTTAATCTGCACTAGTCCTATATGAGAACCTACATTTATGCTATATACATGTTTGAACAACATTTATGAGTAATACCACCACTTGCCCCTGATGAAGAGGAACAACGCACGATCTTGAAACGCGTTAGGTTTCACTCTGTCTCAATTATACAGCAGTGCAGTAAATAAGCGGTTCTGCTATATGTACTTGTTGCATTTTATCATTATTTTTGTACATTGGGTCTTGTGTACCTTACCCCACTTTCTCCCTCCCCTTTCCTCTTTGATTTTAATTGTAATTTTTGTAATAAACTATGAATTTTTTACACTACTTTGTACCTACGTTTGAGTGGAGTCTATGCCCTTTAAAGTCCCACCAGAGGGTCTTGGTTTTCTAATAATAATAATAATTACTAGAAGCCGCCCCCTTCAATGTGATACCACTTACAACATTGAGATATTCCAAAGCGAGGTCTAGTGCTCCCATACTGCATTTAGACAAACATACTCAAATGCCATAATATAGTAATTGATATAAGTGCAAAATAAAAATATAAAAACATAGTCCAAATAATACTCCAAATAATACGCTATTTAAAGACTCCACAGTGTGTGAATAAAAGAAAAAACAGTGCTCCTATCATAAATAAATGGTTAATCCCAGGGTTCACAACCTTGGTAATGCCGCCATTCCCACCACCCCTGCACACACATGTCCGCTCTCCTCCCCTCCTTCTTGCTGACCCAGAAAGCAACGTCACTACCGGATCCGCCACTCGGTTTTCCCGGCCAGCTTGGCCAAGAAAGAATGTAATGCAACGCAATGTGCATTGCATTACATTCAGTGGAGCACAGGGGAGACATCCAGGGCCTTTAATACCCTGGATGTCTCATTAAAGAGAACCTGTCACCCAATATCAAATAGGGGACTTTTTACCCCCTATGTAATGAAAAAAAAAAGTTACAGTGACACTAAAGTCTCTTTTTAAAAAAATCCCCCAAAAAACCCAAACAGGTTATACTTACCTGCTCTGTGTAGTGGTTTGCACAAAGCAGTCCAGATCCTCCTCTTCTTGGTCCCTTTTCTGCACTCCTGGTCCCTCCCTCCTGTTGAGTGCCCCCACAGCAAGCAGCTTGCTATGGGGGCACCCGAGCTGAGCCACAGCACCCTGTGTCCATTCAGACACGGAGCAGCGGCCCGACGCCACACCCTTTCTCTCCTCATTGGCTGACTGACTTTGATTGACAGCAGCAGGAGTCAGTGGTGCCGTGCTGCTGTCTCAGACAATAAGGAGGGGAGTCCCGGGGAGCCGAGACACTCCCGCAACATCGCTGGACCTAAATGGGCCTCAGGTAAGTATTAGGGGGTCTGCTGCACACAGAAGGCTTTTTAATCTTAATGCATAGAATGCATTACAATAAAAAAAAACTTCTGCCTTTACAACCACTTTAAGTAAAAAATTTTTTTTTTAAATTGTAAAAAATGTCACACCCAAGCACATGAAATCCCCCACCCCCTAATTTTTGAGACCCCCACATATACACGTGTAGCACCCCCATAGTGTAGGTGCGGTTTTCTAGCAGGGTTTGCTAGGTGAGGTAAATTTAGTCAGGCCTGAGTGTAAAAACAGGCCTGAATTTTTTGATCTGGGCTGGGAGGAGAGGCTCAGGGAGGATTGAGTGGACTTGCCAGATGAGGTTACCAGAACCTCCCACTTCTTTCTAAAAACCTGGGGAAGGTTTCTGGTCAGAGAGCTGGGAGATAGATGGAGCCATCTGGAGTGTTCCAGGGAGGCCTGACCAATCCCCAAGCACGATTGGCAGGGGGCAGGCCTCCTTAAATACTCTGCGTCAACCCAATCTGGAGTGAAGTGTCGGGTGGAAGTCTGGAGATGTAGCAGAGGCGCTGTGGAGGCTCTACCTGTGAGGTCGCCCCAGTCTGGGGAGGGTGACCTTGGGGCCTGGAAGTTCGGATGCAGCCAGGAAGGTTGTGATTCCTGGAGTCACATAAGGGAACAGGAGAACAGCAGAGGTGCTACACAGTGAGAGACTTTAACCACTTCCCGACCGCGCGCCGGGTTTTCACGGCGACAGTCGGGATGCTGAGCGCCAATCGCCGTAAAAAGGCGGCGATATGCGAACAGCCACAAGGAGGCGCGCGCCCGCCGCACTCCTGAGGAGTGTGCCCGCGGCTCGGGCGGACCCGATGTCCGCCGGCGAGCCGCGATGAGCGGCCACAGGGAAAGAACGGGGAACCGCCGATGTAAACACGCCGGTTCCCCGCTCTGTTAGTAGGGGCATGAGAGATCTACTGATCCCTTACACTGGGATCAGTTAGATCTCTCATGCCCATGTTAGCCCAACCCCCCCACAGTAAGAACACACCCAGGGAACACAGTTAACCCCTAGCTCTCCCCCTGCAGGTTAACCCCTTCACTGCCAATGACATTTATACAGTAATCAGTGGACATTTACATTTCTGATCGCTCTATAAATGTCATTGGTCCCAAAAAAGTGTCAAAAATGTCCGACATATCCGCTGCAATATCGCAGTACCGCTAAAAATCGCAGATCGCCGCCATTACTAGTAAAAAATAAAAAAAAATAAAAACCCCAGAAATGAATTCTCATCATCCGTAAACGTGGCCACTTTTGCGCAAACCAATCAATAAACGCCGATTGTGATTTTTTTTTATCACAAATATGAAGAATTATATAAATCTGCCAAAAACGGTGAAAAAAATGTTTTTTTATATTTTTTTTTGGATTTGAATTTTAGCAAAAAGTAAGAAATTTGTTTTTTTTTTTGCAAAATGGTCGCTCTTCTTTTGTTTATAGCGGCGATCAGAAATGACGCAGAGGCGATCAAATACCACCAAAAGAAAGCTCTATTTGTGTGAAAAAAAGGACGCAAATTTTGTTTGGGAGCAACGTCGCACGACCGTGCAATTGTCAGTTAAAGCGACGCAGCGCCGAATCGCAAAAAGTGCTCTGGTCCTAAAGCTGGAAAACCTTCCGCTTGGTAAGTGGTTAAAGTGATCCACCGGTTTGGTGAGTGACGGTCCCTGGGAACTGCAAGAGAAAGTGCTGGAGCAGGCTGGGAGAGGAATAGTGGACAGTCTGTGGGAGCCATGGGAGTCAGTTCAGGGAAAGGAGAGTCACTGAGGAAAAGCAGGTCGGTGGGACCTGGAAGAGAGATGGGCTGGGAGTTGTAGTCCATCAAAGGCCCAGCTAGCACTCAAGTACTTTTTGCTACACATTGAGGGGCCCGTGATCCCTGGCCTATATTGGGTGTTCCGGAGGTTCTGCTGAGAGTAGGCCTCGCCATGTGCTAGCCGCGGTGAAGAGAAAGGAACAGAGAAGCTTGATAAATTTCCTTTCAAGCTGGAGTGATGATTTACTAAATTCAGTGCTGGAGAGAGAGCAGTAGGAGCAATGGTCAGCAAGGTGAGTGCTGGAGAGTTGTGAGGAGTAACAGTCTGCAGAGGGACAGTCTGCTGGGAAGTGCGCATATACAGGAGTGTACAGTATATGGAGTTTGTGTATTATAATTCTTTGGGCATCCCACAGTCATCCCTTATCCTCATCCAAGTTATTTCCCCTAAATAAAACCACAAAAACAAGAGCCGGCCTGGTCAGTGTCTACGGATGTGTGAAATATGGTGTGATTGAGTGCAGCTATAAGGTGAACCACAACTACCAGCCACTCTCAAGGGAGCACAAGGCTACACACACATACAAATGTGCGCCTGCGCATGAGACTGCAGATTGCGATACACGTTACATATCACCACGTACGTCAGAGTGAGAGCAATATTTCTAGCACCAGACGTGCTCCGTAACACTAAACTGATGACCTATAACAGGCTTTTAAAGTGTTGCCTATGGGAAAATATAGGTGTCACCATTACGCAGGTGCATGCAAACTGAGGGTTTCAAATGTTGGGTACCTATTTACTTAGTGCAACCTCATCCTTTATATTTTACCATAAAATCAGCTAATTTATTGCATCTGGGTTCCCTAAAATGGACTGAAATTTTGTGTTTCCTATCATGAGACATAAAAAATTGGAACTACCACTATTTTATTCTCTAGGGTGTCTGCTTTCAGAAAATCCATGTGGCTTAGGGCGGTTTTATGTAATTTTCAGGCCTAAAATAATTTTTTAAGCAAAAGTGCAAAAAAATAAAAAAATGCAAAAACGGCCCTGGCAGCGAAAGGGTTAAGAATACATATATTTTTTTAACCCAGAGTTTAGTGTCACGTTAAGGCCAGGCTGGCAGAAGTCATGTAAACCTTTTGGAGGCTTTTGCTGCCAAGTGAGCCAGTTTAAACTTGCTGGAGATGGTTCTTCCCGATGGAGTGACAAATAGGAGCCGTCTAGGGAATGGTTGTGAAATCCTCAGTGATAAGCGCTTCATATGTAAAATGTGATTGTACAATGTATAGAACTAGCAAAGTTTAAACTGAGTAAACATTTATCTGAAAGGCTAACCATAATAAAGCTGTAGGAGCCTTCGGATATCCTGTGGCTGTTACATAATGGCCATATAAGAATTTATTATGATTTTCAAGGCATTTCTAATTGTTAAAGGAACAAACTTTTAAATTTGTCACCTGTGATCGTGACCACAATTTTTTTTTATATAAAAACAATGTAGAAATCACTCTACGGTTTTAAATTAATTGCAGTGCTAAGAAATTACTAGTGGAAGATTAGTGGTTGGTAATTTTAATCTGGATGCTAAGAGACTTGCTGCTTTAACCATTTCAGCTCCAGAAGATTAACCCCCCCTTCCTGACCAGGACATATTTTTGTGAAACGGCACTGCATTGTTTTAGCTGTCACTGTACCCAAAAGAAATTTATGTCCCTGGTTTCCCACAGATAGAGTTTTTTTGATCACCTCTGCGGTTTTTATTTTTTGCATTAGAAACAAAGAACGACCAACAATTTTGGAAAAAAAAAAAAATATATATATTTTACTTTCTGCTCTAAAACATTCCCAATAAAAAAATGTACAAAATCAAATTTCTTCATCAGTTTAGGCCAATATGTATTCTGCTACATATTTTTGGTTAAAAAAAATCCCAATAAGTGCATATTAATTGGTTTGTGCAAAAGTTATAGTGTCTACAAACTATGGGATATTTTTATTTATTTATCTTTTTACTATTAATGGTGGCGAACAATGACATATAGCGGGACTGCGATATTGGGGCGGACAAATCGGACACCTAACTGACACTTTTAATACTTTTTTGGGGACACATGACACTAATGCAGTGATCAGTGCTAAAAAATATGCACCGTCATTGTACTAATGACACTGGCAGGGAAGGGGTTAACATGAGGGATGATCCAAAGGTTAAATGTGTGCCTAGGGAGTGCTTACTATCTGTGGAGGAGGTGCCTTTACTACTGGAAGACATGGATCGGTGTTTCTGCTTCACAGAAGCACAGGATCCATGTCTTCTGTACTGTCTTTTTCTTTTACCCTGGTTTGGCAGACCCAAAACCCGGAAGTGCAGAATCACGTATATATATATATATATATATATGTGATTCTGCACAGAGCGACCTCCTTATAGCAGTAAATTTGCTATGGGGCAGTCATAAACTAGACTAGATGACATTTAGATAACTAGACAACATTTGCTAACCCTAATTTATCATAAACAACATAAACATAACCATAAACCACTGATATTTTTGTCACATGGGCTTTGCTCTCTGAAGAGTGATCTGCATTTGGATCAGTCTTCAGAGAGTGTGACGGGAGTCACTTTGGGCAGGGGGCTTGTGGAACCCAGCTTACCTTAGAGAGGTCTGAAAACTCCTTATCCAGCTTCCCCGCCCCCTCCTATGTGTAAGTCACCATTTGTCTATTAGGGGCACAGGGTGACCAAGAACCCCAGTCTGATCTGCACTAATCAGAACTCAGCATTTCGTGTTACCCCTGTTAGCCAGGGTTCTATATGTGTGCTTTGTGTTGAAATAATGAGGGAGTTCTTTCACTTTGGATGGTGATGTTTCTGAAAAATATCCCTCAAGAAATATATTAAGATAAATTAATTCCACCTTTCCAGCTGCTGGAAAATTGCATGAGCTTGGTCTCATAAACTGTTGTAGACTTTTTACTAGATCGTTTGAGGTGTGGCTGTATCCCATTGTTCTATTGTATCTGTCTGCCTTGGGAGCAAAGAATTATGGGATGTATATGCCCTGTGTCATTATGCAAAGAAGGGGGGGGGGGTTGTTCCCTCTCTTTGTACCTGTGTTTGAATAAATAGTCTTATATTTTTCACCCTACGCTATGCCTGGACAAGTGACTGAGCGTGCTAAGGGACATTGGATCATGCTGGTACCGGACAAAGGAAACATTTATGGCGGACATACTCTTCTTGGGTTCAGGGGACCGTGACAGAGAGCATATGACAGGCCTAGCTTTAGATCTACCTGGGACCTGTGTCATTGTTAACAATTTTAGGGTCAGCTCACACTGGTCCGACATGCGCTCCGACTTCCAGAGCACAAGTCGCACAAGACAGCTCTCATAGACGGCTATAACAGCCATCTTAATTGGTCCGACCTTTGAAAATGCCCCCTGCACTACTCTGGTCCAAGTTGGGCATGATTTTAGCCCATTGATTTTGAATATAAGTTGCATCCAAGTCGGATCATCATCTTAACTGATCCGACTTGTGGCATGTGACTTGTGCTCTGAGGATCCCATACTCATTCAAATAGGGGGCTTAAAGTTAAAGGGAGCTTCCAGATTATGATAAGCCATCTGCCCGTAGACCCCCACAACCAACGGCTAGGGTTGCCGGGAAGAGGCCCTTGTCCCAAAGCACCACGGCCCCCTCATGTTGAGGGCACGTGGCCTGGTATGGTCCGGGGGGGGGAGGGTGCTCACTTGTTCCCCGCCCTTTCTTGACCTGCCGGCTTGCATGCTTCTATAAGGGTCTGGTATGGATTTTGGGGGGGGACGACACCATTTTTTTTTCTTTTGGTGTGGAGTTCCCCCTTAAGATGCATACCAGACTCAAAGTTGAAGTCGCATGGAAGTCGAACATGGAGTCGCAGGGCAAAGTCGGATCAGAAGTCGTTAAACTTCTGTGTCGGAACAGTGTGAACATAGCCTTAAAGTGGATGTAAATCCTCCATATACCCAGTGACGTGAACAGCCTCAGATGATACACAGAGATGAAACAAATCTCCCTATACAGTATCTCACAAAAGTGAGCACACCCCTCACATTTTTGTAAATATTGAGCTAATTGGGCTCAATTTGGACATTTTCACTTAGGGGTGTACTCACTTTTGTTGCCAGCTGTTTAGACATTCATGGCTGTGTATTGAGTAATTTTGAGGGGACAGCAAATTTACACTTTTATACAAGCTGTACACTCACTACTTTACATTGTAGCAAAGTGTCATTTCTTCAGTGTTGTCACATGAAAAGATATAATAAAATATTTACAAAAATGTGAGAGGTGTAGTCACTTTTGTGAGATACTGTATACGTTTTACATGTATATCTTCTGTCTTCACCTTGATATACTGTTTAGAAAGTTGCATGGTCTGTTAGAATTTTCTCTTCCTGGTTCTCCTGTAGGAGGGGATCATTGCGAGAGACTATGAGACAGCTGATTGGAGGAAAGGCACACACCCCCTCCCCACACTTCTGAGCTTGCCTGTGTATAGTTTAGCAGTCTGCTAATCTATTCATACTTAGCAACCTCCTCCGATACACACTTCTTTCTTGTTTGAGCTTGTCAGGCTGATAACAGGAAAGGAGCAGGACAGACCTACGAGACACAATGCTTTGAAGAGCGAAAAGAAAACTCTGCAGATCTATATGCCCAGCTCAAACTTCATGAATCGCGTTTACATCCACTTTAACTGAGTATTTTGGTTGGCCCTCACACTTCATAGTTGTTGGAAAATTTAAAGGAGCAGTACAACTTGATAGTAACTTGTATGTCCATCTGCAACTGCAATATATAGTATTGATTTTTGTCTTTTAATACTTACAGTGGGGAATATAATTATTTGCCTCACTGTACCTTTTCCAAAGTCTTTAGCTCCGTCATGGGGCACTGCAGGGTCATCTTCGTGTTTGCCTCTTCCCAGGTTGGGCAGTCAGCACTGATTTTGAAAGCAGTGCTCTGATGTCATGTCAGTGACAATTTGTGCTCAATGGTGGCCATGACGTCTGCACTCATGTGCTTGCCATCATTCAAGCCAAAAGACTTGAGGACATCATTTCGTGAAGACGAAGTGCTATGGGGGACAGCACCAGATTAAAGATAAATATCCACTTGAAAACCAGGCCTTTTCTGAAACTTTTTGTTTAAACGTTAAAATTAGTATTTTCTGCTAGAAAACATTATATATATATATATATATATATATATATATAGAGACCCTAGAGAATAAAATGTTGATTGTTGCAATACTTTAGGTCACGCAGTATTTGCAGTCTTTCAAACGCAGTTTTTTTTTTTAAAAATACCCTTTAATGAATTAAAAAAAAAAAAAACACAATATTTACCCCAATTTTTTGTATAATGAAAAAGATGATGTTACGGTGAGTAAATAGATACCCAACATGTCATGCTTTAAAATTGCGCACACTCGTGGAATGGCGACAAACCACGGTACTTAACAAACCTCCATAGGCGACATTTTAAAAATTTTTACAAGTTACCTGTTTAGAATTACAGAGGAGGTCTTGCACTATAATTATTGCCCTCGCCCTAAGGATCGCGGGGATACTGCACGTATGGTTTGAACATTGTTTACATATGCTTGCACGACTTACATATGCGATCACTTCTGCGTGTGATCACTTCTACTTCTATTCCTATTACAAGGAATGTAAACATCCCTTGTAATAGAAATAAGGATGACAGGTCCTCTTTATTGAGAGATCTGAGGTCAAAAAGATCCCAAATCCCTCCTTTACCTTAAAAAGCAAAAGAAAAAAAACTTTTTTTTTACTTTTGTTTAAAAAAAAACAAAAAAAAAAAAACGTTCCTCCATGGGCTTTTCTCATAGCCGAGCCAGCGTCCGCATTGGATTGCTCCCAGGCCTGGGTCAGTTAAAATGACCTGGAAGCAGCAGAGGGGGGCGGGCGCACCTCTCCCACCGCTTTTAAAAGTGATCCCGTGGCGGTTGCACCCGCAGAACCACTTTTATGTGAAAGAGAACTGCCCATAGTAAAAAAACAATACGGGGGTAATGGCAGCTCGCTGCTGCATAACACTGGTATTTAACGTCAACGCAAAGACATATTTACTATGAGCCAATCAGCAAGTAGGCATTGCAGCCTTAGCTGAAGCCTATATAAAAACAAGAGATGTGTATATACGCCAGTACCACATGACCCCTTGGTTACGTCCCATTGGACTAAACGTGTCCGGGCGGAGATTTTGGTGCTGACGTCACGCCGCTGCTCGATTCCAGGCCAACAGCTGCTTTCAGATGTGAGTTCCATGTCTCACTGTCCTTTATCTGCTGTATGCGTCTTTTTAACAATAAATAATACAGTATTGGAACTTTCTCTCTGGCTCTTGGTGAGCTTCATTCATCTGCAGTTGGAGGCTTTCTAAAGGAGAGGTCTTTGGAGTTCCTATGTTGCAGTGTTCCTTGCTGGATCAACATGCTGTTTTGGGCGTTTTTGCTGCTGTGATGGCAGCTACTCACTTTGGTGAGTTTTAAATTCCCTTGTTGGTGATGGGAGATCACTGAAGCACTTCTCAGAAGAATTGCTGCATCAACACTCGTGTTATTGTTTGATATTTGGACATCACATTGGAATTTCAGCTTCATTATTTGGACTTTTTTGCATTATTCATTAATGCCTTAGTCATATATTTTCACTTTAGTCATACACTGCGCGCGCTGCTAGTAAAACAGTTGTGTCTGAGTTTCAAAGAGGGCAAATTGTTGGTGCCCGCTGAGCTGGTGCCTCTGTGACTGAAGTTTGCAATGTATTTGCGGTGTCGCGATGTACATTATTAAAGCTTTTGACAGCATATACAATTTACGGGAAAACATCATCTGATAAGCATAAGCGCAGCCAACATGGTCAACTGACCAAAGATACACAAGGACATTGCACAGGATTGTGACCTGGATTTTTGCACGAAGAATGGCATCAGATTCCATTATCCACCCTCCTAGACTTATTTGTCAATTCCCAATAGAATTCAGCCCACCTTGGATGCTAAAGGCGGTCACCATATTAGGTAACAATTTTGTTCTTCTACCATACTAGTTTCCATAATTTTGTCCAACTCCTGTATTTTTACAGTTTATTACAGTCATTTTTAAGTAAAGCTGTAATGCACTAGTCTATTATTATTTTTTTGTTGGTGATATGGGAACCCCTTTAGCACACCTGTTTGTAATGCAGGGAAATCATTTCCAGTTCCCAGACACACCCATTATAGGCTTTCTGCTGTGTTTAATGTAGAGCCATAGGCAAAACTATTTTCATTTTGGATAGTAAGGGAGGGTTATAACCCCTGTCTGTCTGTACAGGAAGTAACAAAATCCCTGCAAATTAAGGAAATCCATTGAGGGTCACCTGAATTAATGGCCCTTTGGAAGATTTCCACCCTATTACTGTTCTGGGGACAACTCAATATTTGGATTTCTTTCTTTTATTTTCACTCTCAGTGGTAATGATAAACAGGACAGATAGAGAGGGTGAATCTCCCTAACAGGGATGCAGAAAGCAATAAAAACTTACAGGTGTTCTAACCCTTCTCCACTCTATCCAAAACAAACAACAAAACAAAGTTTCGCCTTTGTGGTTGTAAAGGCAGAAGGTTTCTTTTTTCCCTTATTGCATTCTATGCATAAAGGTAAAAAACATTTAGTGTGCCCTAATGCTTTCCTGAACCCCATCTCGATCCAGCAATGTGCACGAGAGCAGTGGGGCTCCTGGGTCTCTTCCTCCTCGTTGGTTGAGACAGCAGTGGCAGCCATTGGTTCCCGTTACTGTCAATCACAGCCAGTGGGCCAATGAGGAGAGAGTGGGGACGGGGCTGAGCCACGCTCTGTGCGTGAATGGGCACACAGAGCAGCAGCTCAGGAGCAAGCTGCTTGTTATGGGGACACTTGGCAGGAAGGAGGGGCCAGGAGAGCTGGTGGGGGACCCCATAAGAGGAGGATCCGGGCTACTCTGTGCAAAATCACTACACAGAGCAGGTAAGTATAACATGTTTGTTATTTAAACAAAAAATTGAATTGAATATCACTTTAAAATTGATCAAAAACTGATATAATAAAATGACATTGATACTGAGTTGTACTGCATCATCGCAGCCTCCAGCCATAGTCAAACTGGTCTTGTAAGTTTGAATCTGACTGGTATTAGGTGAAGCAGAGAGAGGTTACACAGTGCGGACTGAGATCCTATCCACCCTACAAGTAGGGAGCGGATTACAGAGAACTCAGATTAAGGTAAATTAAGTGGCCTTTCTAACTTTAGCACAGCGGGTGAATTTCAGGCTAATGTTAGCAACTTGCCTACTGATTTCACTTGTTGCCTGGAGTTGCTTTTTAACCACTTCAACTACCCCCCTTCCCACCCAGACCAATTTTCATCTTTCAGCGCTGTCACATTTTGAATGACAATGGTGCTGTCATGCAACGTTGTACCCAAGCAACATTTTTATCAGCTTGTTCCCACAAATAGAGCTTTCTTTCGGAGGTATTTGATCACCTCTGGGGTTTTTAGATTTTTGCGCTAAAAACCGAAATTTTTGACAAAAAAAAGTTTTTCTCTGTTTCTGTCACAAAATTTTGTAAATAAGTACATTTTCTCCATCACTGTTGGGCACTGATGAGGCGGCACTGATGGGGCTGCACTGATGGGCACTGATGAGGCAGTACGGATTGGCACTGATGAGGTGGCACTGATGAGGTGGCACTGATGGGCGCTGATGATGAGGCACTTATATGCAGCACTTATGGGCACTGATGAGGGGCACTGATAGGTGGCACTGATGGGCACTCATAGGCAGCACTGATAGGTGACACTGGTGGGCACTGATAGAGGGCACTGTAAGGTGTGGATTCCCTGGTGGTCCTGGGTGGTATCTGAAATAGGCAATAGAGTGCCATCCATGTTGGGCATTGTGCCCCTTACCTGGTGGTCTAGGGTGGGCTCCCTTGTGGTCCTAGATGGGCTTTTCCTAGTGGTCCCTGGTTGGGCTCCCTGGTGGTCCTGGTTGGGCTCCCTGGCGGTCCTGGGTGGGCTCCCTGGTGGTCCTGGGTGGCGATCCATGGGGGGGCTGCACTGATAAACAATCAGCGCAGACCCCCTTCCATCAGGAGAGCCGCCGATCGGCTCTCACCTACTTGTGTCTACAGACACGAGTAGAGGAAAAGCCGATATATGGTTCTTCCTGTTTACACTGTGATCAGCCGTGATTCGTCACAGCTGATCACGTGGTAAAGAGGTTCTGTCAGAAGCTCTTTACCACGATCAGAGATGCGGTGTGTCAGACTGACACACTACACCACCGATCGCCGTGCTGCGCGCCCCTGCAGGTGCTCGCCAGCTTGTAATCCTGTGGTACATCATATGACGCCCAGTCAGGATAACTGAACCACTTCTTAGCTGTCATTCTGCATACGGCAGTAGGGAAGTGGTTAAGTGATATTAAACCCAAAACCCATCGTTAGATGTGGTGGCTGCAATTGTTTTCTTTTTTTGGGCTTTTTTCCCCTCTGTTTTCACCTGATGATCTGGCCAGTAACATACCTCCTGTATTTGAGTGCCACAACTCTGGATGAATGAGCACAGGAGGCACAGCAGGCGGCAGCATTGTCGGTCTGGAAGGAGGAAAGTGTTAGATGTAATAGCAGATTTAGGAACTCACAGTTTTTAAGCAGTTACAGCATCTGCTTTGTTCCTTTTGGGATAAAGGTTTTACATAAAAAAATAAAAGCTGATCATTGTAATCACCCCTGTCAGTGGTAAATGATTCATCTCAACTCCATAGGTGTGTGTGGCCTATTGCATTAGGGTGTGCACCCCAAAGCTCAAACACATATGCGAGTGTGTGCATGTGTATATATATAACGGTGACGGTGGCAGTAGAGCAGTGGATGGTGTCATAAGAGCAGAGATTGGTGTCAGTAGGGTGGACGGTGTCAGTAGTTTTTTTTTTTATTATTTTATTTTATATTAATCTTTACGTTTGTATTTTTTTAATTAATATTTTACTTTTTTTTTGGAGAAAAAAAGAGAACATTTTTTATTTGGTGAAATTTCAGGGTTCTAAAGAGGGGGAATATGCGCCACACAGGGTGATTAGGGTGTGCCCAGGCACACCTGACACACCCTATGCGCATACCTATGCTCAACCCTCTAACTCAGGGGTCTCCAAACTTTCTAAACAAAGGGCCAGTTTACCGTCCTTTAGACTTTAGGTGGGGCAGACTGTGCCCAGTGGGAGTAGAAAACATCCTGATATCAGTGGCAGTAAGCAATGCCTCATCTTTGGTGTCAGTGGGAGGAATTGTGCTCCATCATTGGTGTCATTGGGAGGAATTATGCCCATTGTTGTTATCAATGGATGAAATACTGCCCCAAGGGCCAGATAAAAGTAACAAAGGGCCGCATTTGACCCCCCCCGGACCACTGCTCCATCTGCAGGACACCACCTACCGGATCACCAGGTGAAAATAAAAGAAAGAGAACCAAAAAAGACTAATGCAGCCATCGCATCTAAGAATTGGTAAGCTGCAATATAATAAATGTTTGCTTTTGGGTTTAGTACAACTTTAGGTTCCCTATAATAGTGCACAGTATGAATAAGTAACTTGTGTACAGCTATAAATATTCTTGTGCAAGGAACAAAGAAAACACTGCGCTACTGAAAAATACAAAATGATCAAAAAGAAAAAAATCTCCCTAAAGAGCAACACTCAATGTGAGATATACACACCAAAACTGTAAAATTTAAAAAAATTGTGTCAGCAAAGTGAAAAAATTAGTGACTCAAAGTGTGAAATTGGTAAACATATACACAGGTGAAATATTACTCAAAAGTCCATATCCGAGTCCATATAAAATAATGAAGCATAGTAACTGATGAAGCATAGATAACTCTATTGGATGTCTTCATATATCTAGCACCGTGGGCATGCAGTAAACCAAGTGTAATGCAACCACCACCACCAGATAAGATGTACGCTTACCCTCTAGCGTTGACACAACTGTTACGGGTGGTCAAAAACAGCATGTGAGTAAGACTCCTCTATGTCTTCAATCCAAAGTACTGCAACAAAACTTCCCAATATTCCATCCAAACCACAAACACCATACGTTCCCCTCATCAAATCAGGAAAGAGAAGGGGTAGACATAGTGTAAATCACATGCTGTTTTTTGACCACCCGTAGAGGGTAAGCGTACATCTTATCCGGTGGCGGTGGTTGCATTACACTTGGTTTACTGCATGCATTACTCTAGTCTATCTTGGGAGAAAGCCAGAGAAGGTAACTACAATCCTGTATATAGTGGGACAATGGAGAGCAAGCATAGCCACCCTCTAACAGGAAGTAAATCCATTCACAGCAGCAGAAAAAAGGAATTTTGTAGGAGGAGGACAGCAATAGAAGTGACTTTTTTTAATTAAAAATACTTACCAGAGTAAAATTTCATCTTTTTAAACCAGAGTTTGGTGTCACGTTAAGCCACGTCCCTCTTGGCTCCTCAGGGGCGGCCTCATGATCCAATAGTAAGATGCAACAAAGGGCGGACCCAAGCTCTTAACCACATTCAAGATTTGCTTTATTCAATGCCCTGGGTCTCATAACTTGCATAGAGGTATGTAAGGCTTACATGTAGGTGTCTCTTGGTGCCTGATATCTCTATCTGATTGCTGTATAGTACTTTAACCACTTGCCGACCGTCAACCGGCGACAAGATGGCTCTGCTAGGCAAACCGCCGTCATACGACGGCGGCTGCCAGTTTGAGCACTGTGAGCGTGCGCGCGCCGCCGGAGGCGCACTCGCGTGCTCACTGTGTTCCGGGGGGGCCAGGGAGCGGGTGCGGCGGACTTGATCGCCGCCGGCTACCCACGATGCCCCCACACACAGTTAGAACACGCCCAGGGAACACAGTTAACCCTTAGAGCGCCCAATTGCAGGTTAACCCCTTCACTGCCAATGGCATTTACACAGTAATCAGTGCATTTTTATAGCACTGATCGCTGTATAAATGCCCAAATGGTCCCAAAAAAGTGTCAGAATGGTCCGACATGGCCACTGCAATATTGCAGTACCGCTAAAAATCGCAGATCGCCGCCATTACTAGTAAAAAATAAAAAAAAAATAAAAACCCCAGAAATGAATTCTCATCATCCGTAAACGCGGCAACTTTTGCGCAAACCAATCAATAAAAGCCGATTGCGATTTTTTTTTCCCCAAAAATATGAGGAAGAATATAAATCGGCCAAAGCCGATGGAAAACATTTTTTTTTTATATTTTTTTTTGGATTTGTATTTTAGCAAAAAGTAAGAAATTTGTTTTTTTTTTTTGCAAAATTGCTGCTCTTATTATGTTTATAGCGGCGATCAGAAATGACGTAGTGGTGATCAAATACCACCAAAAGAAAGCTCTATTTGTGGGAAAAAAAGGACGCAAATTTTGTTTGGGTACAACGTCGCACGGCCGCGCAATTGTCAGTTAAAGCGACGCAGTGCCGAATCGCAAAAAGTGCTCCGGTCCTAAAGTGTGAAATCCTTTCGGGGCTGAAGTGGTTAAACTTTTTTTTTTTTTACCTGATATTGCTATCTAATTACTTTTGCTACTTTAAACTTTTTTTTTTTTTTAAATCAAAGTTTTTTTTTTTTTTTTTCTTTGTGAAAAGTTCCTGAAAGGCCTCATATGCAAAACAACATTACATAAAATATTTCCCAGCATACATCTGATTTCCTTTATATCAGTGTTTTTGTGCAGCCATGGGAACTTTTCAATACATTGTGAATGTTATTTGTGAAGATTTGACACATAATGCATATAGTGTAGCTATATATATACTAGAGTATTGCATATAGCATGGAGCACGCATATCCGTGACCTTCAGCTCTAGGACTGAGTGATAACAAGTGATGAAATCTGCATTGGGAAACCATTACCCTTTAAATGAACACTTTGTCAAAAAGCATGCTTTACTTTGCTGTGCACTGAGGACTGGAACTATTTGATTATAATGTTCTGTAATGTATTTTATTATTTTGTCTTTTAAATAATAATGTTTAGAAGGC
>BLSH010288734.1:639923-670025 GCA_018402905.1 Glandirana rugosa
TTTTTTTTTTTTTTTGAAACTAATTTTTTTTTTTTTTTTTTCAAATTTCATCGTTTTCATTAATCTCTCGTTATAGTCCATTTTTTTTTCAAATTGGTGAAGTCGGGGCCTTCCTAAAGTGTGAAATCCTGGCTTTAAACTTTTTTTTTTTTTTTTTTAATCAAAGTTTTTTTTTTTTTTTCTTTGTGAAAAGTTCCTGAAAGGCCTCATATGCAAAACAACATTACATAAAATATTTCCCAGCATACATCTGATTTCCTTTATATCAGTGTTTTTGTGCAGCCATGGGAACTTTTCAATACATTGTGAATGTTATTTGTGAAGATTTGACACATAATGCATATAGTGTAGCTATATATATACTAGAGTATTGCATATAGCATGGAGCACGCATATCCGTGACCTTCAGCTCTAGGACTGAGTGATAACAAGTGATGAAATCTGCATTGGGAAACCATTACCCTTTAAATGAACACTTTGTCAAAAAGCATGCTTTACTTTGCTGTGCACTGAGGACTGGAACTATTTGATTATAATGTTCTGTAATGTATTTTATTATTTTGTCTTTTAAATAATAATGTTTAGAAGGCTAGTTCATAAGGGTCAGAACAGCCACATGTTTTAGCAGATTGAAGTGGACATATAATTAAAGGCAGTAGCTGATTGGTTGCTGTAGGTGACTGCACATCATTGCTCTTGCAACCAGTCCCAAGGCAGCAGTGTTGCCAACTGCCAGTAAATTTACTGACAGTTTGTAAAAATCTGTGATTTTCACAACTGTCTATAAATATCAAGGTCCGATAATTTGTCATGCTGTGCTGACTTTTTAAGTGTAAACCAAGCAAACTACTTGATATGGGTATTGTCAGTGGTTCCATGTTGTGTTTAAATATCAATTGTCTCAGCTTTTAATAGGAGTTCAGTTATTTTTCAGGTTGTCAGTAAAAAATGTGCTCCACCAGTAAATTTTCCATGTTTTGCCAGTAAAAAGCACTGGGGGAGGTTGGCAACACTGCAAGGCAGGCTCTTCAAGCGCCCAGGGCAAGGATGCAGAACTACGCCCCCTCCACAGGGTTGCCAACCGCCAGTAAATTTACTGACAGTTTGTAAAAATCTGTGATTTTTACAACTGTCTATAAATATCAGGGTCTGATAATTTGTCATGCTGTGCTGATTTTTTAAGTGTAAACCAGGCAAATTACTTGATATGGGTATTGTCAGTGTTTCCATTATGTGTTTAAATATCAGTTGTCTTAGTTTTTCATAGGAGTTCTGTTATTTTTCAAGGTGGCAGTAAAAAATGTGCTCCGCCAGTAAATTTTCCATGTTTTGCCAGTAAAAAATGCTGCGGGAGGTTGGCAACACTGCCCCTCCACCCCTGGTAATGCATGCCTTAGAATGGGTTTAGTGCCCTGTGTCCATTCTCTGTCCCCTCTGTGCCCAGGGCAGCTGACTCTCTTGCCCACCCCTTGTCCTGGCCCTGCTTGCAATGCCGCCTAACCTGTAAAAAGTCTATGGGTTTCAGTTTTAATTAAAGACACCCTTTCACCAAACCATTCATTTTAACCAAAATCTTAATTTCATCCAGAGAGAGCTATGTAGTCCAAAGAAGGAGGGGGCAATGCCAGGGAATTGACCCCTCCTGAAGCAGTCAACTGTTCCAGCATGTTCAAATTCAAATTGAAAGCAAATAGAAAATAATTTAAGAAAAGGAAAAATGTTGCAAGTAAGAATTCAAAATGCTTGATGTTTTTGTGCTGTTACACAGAAGAAATGTGTAGTGTTTGCTCATGGAGGGACCACTGGAAATAATTCAGCTCTGCCTTACCTGTGCAGAGGCTGCCAGCTCAGGTGCCAGCTCCAGAGCACACCAACAAAACAGCCCAGGGGGGTGTTTTTGAAGATTTATTGCAGCACTTGAACATAGATGGAAAGAAAGACGAGGATGCAGATTACTCCAAAAAACCCAACAGTTACAATAGGACAGATTGTCAGGCAAAGTCTTTCATTAGCACTCTTAAGTCATGTTGGAGGTAGAGAGGACAGAGGCAGCTAATTCATGACTGTATAGAGCAGTCACAGTCCATGAAGCCACCTCGGGCATCTATCCTCAAATCACAAGTCCTGCACCTGGAGCTTCAGGTGAAAGGCACCAACTTCTCCTGTCAAGCTTCCATAGGCCTAGCTTTCTTCTAAGGCTCTCAACCAAGCACATGCTGAGGCTCAACAGCAACAGCTCCTCTTTAACACCCACTACCCCCAAGAGGCTGAGGCCCCAGGAGAAGAGAGCTTTGAAACGGTTCTCCCAAAATTTTATCTTCTCCCCAGCCACCTTTTTGGAGCCCCTCCCTGGCTGAGCTCAGATAAATGTTTATAACCTAGGGGCTAACTCTCCTGCTCAATTTCTAGAAGCTTCTTCCAGGGGCAGGCAAAATCAATCAACCTCCAGACTTAGGAAGACTTAACTAGACCTAAAAAATAAATTGTTACTCGTGCTCAGTTTTTGCAGAGGCAAAAACTAAATGTATCTAGTCTAGGGCAGGGGAGCTAACCTGTAATAAAGCAGATGACACCCAGTAATGTTGTCAATACGCTGGTTTCCCTGCATGTCCCCAAAGCATATTTAACCCCTTTGCAACACATTAACTGGGCTATTACCAAGTGGGTGGGAAGGTCTACCCTATCATGTGACCACAGTGATTGGCTGTCACAGTGATCACATGGTTGAGAGCCAGTCCTGCTTACTCCAGATCATTACTAGAGACTGAGAACTGTCTGACAGCTCGGTCACTTTTCTGGGAGCGTGCAGTGAGTGTGCACTCAGCATAGAAACCTCCCCTTTCACACTGGGGCATTTTCAGCGGCTTTAGCGCTAAAAATAGCACCTGGAAAACGCACCCCAATCCACCCCAGTGTGAAAGGCCGAGTGCTTTCACACTGGGGCAGTGCGCCTGCAAGCAGCATCTGTGGGGCGGTGTGGGAGCGGTGTATACAGAGCTCCAACACCGCCCCTGTCATTACAATCAATGAACACCGCCCCGGAAACCCGCTCGTGGGCACTTTTAACCCCTTTTAATCCCTTCTTGGGGGTTAAAAGCACCCCGCTGCCGCCAAAGCACCGCTATAACAGTGGTAAAGCCCCGTTTTACTGCTACCGCTCTGCCTGACGCAGTGTGAAAGTGGCCTAAAGGATATATGAAGTTGAAGACAGCAGATATGCAAGTAAAACGTATGCAGAGAGATTTGTTTCATCTCTGTGTATCATCTGAGGCTATTCACTACATAAACAAATATATAAATCCCAAATGTTCTTACTAGTTACAGAATTCCAGTACCAAATGTGAACTACCAACACTTGTTTACTAATCTCCCTAAAAATACGTATCCATATACCATATATTAGTGAATATAATACACATATATCATAAATAGATATGTGAAAAATACAGAAATCAATACATACTCTATATTACCAAAAGTATTCAGACACCTGCTTTTGCACGCACATGAAATTTAATGGCATCCTAGTCTTAGTCCGTAGGGTTCAATTTTGAGTTGGCCTTCCCTTTGCAGCCATAACATCTTCAATTCTTCTGTGAAGGCTGTCCACAAGGTTTAGGAGTGTCTATGGGAATGTTTGACCATTCTTCCAGAAGCGCATTTGTGAGGTCAGGCACTGATGTGGACGAGAAGGCCTGGCTCGTAGTCTCTGCTCGAATTCATCCCAAATGTGTTCTGTCTCATTGAGGTCAGGACTCTGCAGGCCAGTAAAGTTCCTCCATCCCAAACTCGCTCATCCATGTCTTTATGGGCCTTGCTTTGACCACATTCCTGTGCAATTCACATATTAACTGGCCCTGAAACAATGCATGTCCACAAATAAAATATCAGTTGTATGACTTAACGTAAAGCTAAAGTCTCATTTTTTAACATTTAAAAATAACAAACATGTTATACTTACCTGCTCTGTGCAGTGGTTTAGCACAGAGCATACCAGATCCTCCTCTTCTTGCGTCCCTCGCTGGCGCTCCTGGCCCTTCCCTCCTGCCGAGTGCCCCCACAGCAAGCAGCTTGGATGGAGCTGCTGTTCTACCCCACCCCTTCTCTCTCCTCATTGGCTCACTGACTTTGATTGACAGCAGCTGGAGCCAATTGCGTCCCGCTGCTGTCTCAGGCAATGAGGAGGGAGAGTCCCGGGCAGCCGAGTCTCTTGTGCAACATCGCTGGATCAAGATGGGGCTCAGGTAAGTATTTTGGGGCTGCTGCACACAGAAGGCTTTTTTATCTTAATGCATAGAATGCATTATGATAAAAAAAACCTTGTGACTTTAGAACCCATTAACTAAATTATCTCACAATCTGTGTTTTAGAGCTTTATGCAGGCCATGCATGGGTTGAATTCCAAACAGAATTTTCTTTTCGAAAATCAGAAATCTTGTGCGTTTTGTGATCCGATAGTGCTACCATTGTTTTCGAAATTCGACCAACCAAGCCTTCAATTTCCCCTCATGTTGTTACTGAAAATAATTTTCGTGGCTGGGAATTTTCTTTTCTTTCTAGGAATTTTCTTTTCAAAAATGTTCTTTTCTTGTGCTCATGCACATTTTTTTTTCCGATTATATTTCTGACATAATTCTCCAATATGCCCGATCACTCAAAAATCATCCGTTTCTGCGACCCACTAATAGTTTGAAATTCAAAGGTAAATTCTTAGAAAAGATTTTCGAAAGAAAATTATTTCGGAATTTGACCTAAGGCCCCAAAATGAAGCAAACCAGCCCAGCCGGTGGTAGAAAAAAATGATCAGCACAAAACGTGAACCAAAAAGATGTTCTGTAACTGATCACAGCTAGAACAGTGACATCTACTGCTTCATCTCAGCCAGCTCCAGTACCAAGCTAAATGTTTTCCCAACTCCATTCTCGAGTGATATGGAGCAGTGCAAAAAAAAATTTAATAAATAACTGAACATTTTAGAGGACAACGACGTACGTGTTCTGGTTACAGTCAAGCTGTCAGCGGGCACTAACCTGGTACAGCCAATAGAGGGCGATCTTGTTCAAGGATATTGTTCATTTGTGGTAGGCTTGCTTTGATTTCAAACTGCTTAGTTCACACATCTTATACTTTGCATTGCGGGACTCAGCTCCAGAAACTGCGTACTTTTGCATATGCAATGATGTTGCATGCTACGTGAGCTTACATGCGTATGCAGTGCGTTTTTCCTAATTGTTTGTCTGCTTGCTTTTCCTTTGAGGTCACGTCCTTCTTTCTTCTTTGGGGTTTATGTGCACTATGCTGAAATGCAGTGTGTTTTTGTGCATGTACATGCGTTTGCATGTGTTTGTGGTGCAAAAAAAATAAAAAAAAATTTGCAGATTGCTGCACTTTATTTTTACTGCAATGTAATGATGTGAAGTATGCCCATAGGATAACCTGGATTTTGGGCTGTCTATGCAGTGAGAATGCATTTAAAAGCATCCATACTGCATCCGATGTGAATGGGCCCTAAGCCTGTCTTCACGTTATGTGTGGTGACCGGCGTTTTACTGCATTGTTAAACACCAGTCACCGCAAGAATACACAGAAAACAATTAAAGAGGAAGTAAACCTTCCTGTATACTCTGTACCTATAGGTAAGCCTAGAATAAGGCTTACCCATAGGTACTGTAAATATCTCCTAAACATGCGCCGTTTAGGAGATATTTACTGTATACTGCGCCGATGATGTCATAGGCACACACGCTCTAAAGGAACGGCTGCCATTTCTTCAGGAGCGAGTGCTGTGACCGGCGTCTCCCGCGCACATGCACAGGAGTGACGCTACACGGCTCTGGCCCGTCACACAGCCGGAGTCCACGGCCTGGGAAGAAAGATGGGTGAAGATGGATGCGGCCTGAAGAGGGGATGATGCGGGCTTCGTTTGCAGGTAAATGTCACATAATATGCAAGTATGTGCATATTAGCACATTATGCCTTTACTTTGCAGGAAAAAAAAAAACGACAGAGTTTAATTCCTCTTTAACCCTGCAGTGCAGCCCAGAGTTGCGATAAAATGCAGACATGCTGCAATTTATTGCAGCACACCGTACAGGATCGCATGTCACTGTATTTTTTCTCTCTCTGCCTGCATGTGCATAAATAAGCTGCAGGACTCTATGTGGCACAGCATGCACTGGTTTCCTCAACCACCTTTGCACCCGTGGTGTTCCCCGACTGTTCCTGTCTCAGAACCTTTCCGCATGCGTAGAAAATCACCTGTGCATGCATAGATGAGCCAACAGGTTCTTTCTGCCAAGGCCCCAAAAGCTGGACATTGGCACATACACCATAATGGCGGCACCAAAGGGGGGGGGGGGTGGAGCCACCTGAGTGGCAGATTGAATTCCGCTTTAACACCCACATGCTGCACGTATGCATCCATAGGTGGCAGACACCTCACTACATGCTTTCAGCACAGAGACTGATCTGTTTAAGACAGATCCCGATCTCTAGTAATGATCGGGAGCTGATGAGACCGGCTCCTGATCATGCGATCACTGTGACAGCCAATCAGAGTAGTCACGTGATTGGACAGACCTTCCCATTCCCAGACTTAATAGCTCAGTTAGCCACTTGCCGGCCGCGATATAGCCAAATGACAACTACAGTGCACCTGGTCAGTTCTGGGAGGGCATCATATGACGTCCTCCCATGATTGCGGCACACTCTGTGATAGCTGTGTCCTCCAGACACAGCTGATCACAGAACTAGGTAAAGAGCCAATCAGCAGCCCTTTACCATGCGATCAGCTGTGTCCATACATAGCTGATCATAATGTAAACACAAGCCAGTTATCAGCATTCCTTTCTTCATGCTGACAGCATGAGGAGAGGAGAGCCAATAACCGTGCAGCAATGTGCAGTCCCAACAGTGTTGCCAATCAGTGGCCACCACTGCTGCCCATCAGTCCCCCCTAACAATGACCATCAGTGCAGCTTATCAGTGCCCATCAGTGCCACCTATTACTGTCCATCGGTTTCGACCATCAGTGCTGCCTATCAGTGTCCATCAGTGCCACATATCAGTGCCCACCAGTGCTGCCTATCAGTGCAGCCTCATCAATGTCTCCTCATTAGTGCACACCAGTGCGGCCTCATCAGTGCCCACCAGTGCAGCCTATAAGTGCTGCCTCATCAGTGCCTCCTCATTAGTGCCCACCAGCGAGGCCTCATCAGTGCCCACCAGTGCTGCCTCATCAGTGCCCATCAGCGCTGCCTATCAGTGAAGCCTCATCGGTGTTTACTTATTAGTGCCCACCAGGGCGGGCTCATCAGTGCCCACCAGTGCAGCCTATCAGTGCCCTCTCATCAGTGCTACCTCATTGGTGCTCATCAGTGCAGCCTCATCAGTGCCCACCAGTGCTGCCTCATCAGTGCAGCCTATCAGTGTCTCCTCATCAGTGCCCACCAGTGCCGCCTCATCAGTGCCCATCAGTGCAGCTTATCAGTGCCTCTCCATCAATGTATATCAGTGCAGCCTATTATTGCCCATCGGTCTCTATAAAAACACTGGAAGTACTGTACAGGAAAATAACTGGCATTCTTGCTATACTCAGCACTCGTCCACGGTAAGCATAGAGTGAGAAGGTGGCAAGCGGACATCTTTTTACACCCACCGACGTTTATGATTTCACACTTATTTGTAACAGCAAACTGAACTTACAGTATCTCACAAAAGTGAGTACACCCCTCACATTTTTGTAAATATTTTATTATATCTTTTCATGTGACAACACTGAAGAAATGACACTTTGCTACAATGTAAAGTAATGAGTGTACAGCTTGTATAACAGTGTAAATTTGCTGTCCCCTCAAAATAACTCAACACACAGCCATTAATGTCTAAACTGCTGGCAACAAAAGGGAGTACACCCCTAAGTCAAAATGTCCAAATTGGGCTCAATTAGCCATTTTCCCTCCCCTGTGTCATGTTGACTCTTTACTGTTACAAGGTCTCAGGTGTGAATGGGGAGCAGGTGTGTTAAATTTAGTGTTATTGCTCTCACTCTCTTGTACTGGTCACCGGAAGTTCAACATGGCACCTCATGGCAAAAAACTCTCTGAGGATCTGAAAAAAAGAATTGCTGCTCTACATAAAGAAGGCCTAGGCTACTAGAGGATTGCCCAGACCCGGAAACTGAGCTGCAGTACAGTAGCCAAGATCATACAGCGGGACATTAACAGGACAGGTTCCACTCAGAACAGGCCTTGCCATGGTTGGCCAAAGACATTGAGTACACATGCTCAACATCATATCCAGAGGTTGTCTTTAAGAAATAGACATATGAGTGCTGCCAGCATTGCTGCAGAGGTTGAAGAGGTGGGGGGGTCAGCCTGTCAGTGCTCAGACCATATACCGCACACTGCATCTAATTGGTCTGCATTGCTGTCATCCCAGAAGGAAGCCTCTTCTAAAAATGATGCACAAGAAAGCCCGCAAACAGCTGAAGCCAAGCAGACTAAGGACATGGACTACTGGAACCATGTCCTGTAGTCTGATGAGACCAAGATCAACGTATTTGGTTCAGATGGTGTCAAGCGTGCGTGGTGGCAACCAGGTGAGGAGTACAAAGACAAGTGTGTCTTGCCTACAGTCAAGCATAGTGGTGGGAATGTCATAGCCTGGAGCTGAATGAATGCTCCCGGGAATGGGGAGCTACAGTTCCTTGAGGGAACCATGAATGGCAATATGTACTGTGACATACTGAAGCAGAGCATGATTCCCTCCCTTCAGAGACTGGGCTGCAGGGTAGTATTCCAACATGATAACGACCCCAAACACACCTCCAAGATAACCACTGCCTTGCTAAAGAAGCTGAGGGTAAAGGTGATGGACTGGCCAAGCATGTCTCCAGACCTAAGCCCTATTGAGCATCTGTAGGGCATTCTGAAATGGAAGGTGGAGGAGCGCAAGGTCTCTAACATCCACCAGCTCTGTGATGTCGTCATGGAGGAGTGGAAGAGGACTCCAGTGGCAACCTGTGAAGCTCTGGGGAACTCCATGCCCAAGAGGGTCAAGGCAGTGCTGGAAAATAATGGTGGCCACACAAAATACTGACACTTTGGGCCCAATTTGGACATTTTCACTTAGGGGTGTATTCACTTTTGTTGCCAACGGTTTAGACATTAATGGCTGTGTATTGAGTTATTTTGAGGGGACAGCAAATTTACACTGTTATACAAGCTGTACACTCACTACTTTACATTGTAGCAAAGTTTAATTCCTTTAGTGTTTTTTACAGTGTCACATGAAAAGATAGAATAAAATATTTACAAAAATGTGAGGGGTGTACTCACTTTTGTGAAATAATGTATATAGCGAAGAATAGTATTTCTAAATTCATCTCACAGTTTTCAAGTTGAATTTTAAAAACAGGGTGTTCTGTCACATTAGCAAAGCTCTCAGATCAGCAGGCTTTCCGCTGCTTTTAAAATTCAACATCCAAACAGTGTAACGTATTTCAGTATGTAAGCTCCATCTACTGGTAAAGATAATAGTGAAATTAAAAAATCTGGTGGGTGTACAAAGATGTCCGCTTCCCACCCTCTCACTCTATCCTTGCTGTGGACGAGTGCGGGGTGTAGGAAGATGGCGGCGACGGAACGTCATTTCCGTGACAAGATTTGCGGGGTCACCGATTCTGTCGCCACACAGGCAAGACTGACAACACTGCTTGGGATTTCAATGCAGTAGAGGCAGCGTTGTCAGCGCAAACAGGAAGTTAGGAGCTCAGTGGATTTCTAGAGGATCAACAGGTATTTTTTCTGTACTTTCAGCATTTTAGAGAGATAAAACATGGGGAAATGTAAATGTATTGCAGAGATGTATTGAATATTTATATATTTTTAATTTATTTTGCCCAGACATACTCTTTACAGCATCTAAGCAAAATATCTCTATTGGTTGCTAAACGTTTGTTTGCTTTGCCGTACCTTAACAGATAGACCAGCTGGAGACTGTGCTGTCCACTTTACTTCATTATACTAAAGACTGCTCAAATTGCAACAAGGAAAGCTTCTATAGAGTCCGTAATAAATAACAAACAAGTAAATCAATCTGAAATAGCATCTTCATTTACCTGCCAGTCGGAGGCATTGAGTCATTGTAAAAGGAAAACAACATTATTTTTGTTCAGATAATTTTGGTGAAAGCTAAATTCTAGTTTAAAGAGACATACCATAGGTACGAAAAATCACCGCAATATGAGAGTGCACATGTGACAAAACTAATTAGCGAGTAAACAGCTTCCCAAGTAATGAAAACAATAACTGGGGTGGCCCACTCTAAAATTTATTTTTTTTAACCACTAGGCATTTTTTGCTATTCAGGACATTTTTTGCATTGCGGTACTTTAACTGGCAATTGCGCGGTCATGCAACACTGCGCGCAAATTACAATTTTATATATTTTTTTCACACAAATAGAGCTTTCTTTTGTTGGTATTTGATCACCACTGGTATTTTCATTTTTATTACATAATTGAGAAAAGGCTGAAATTTTTGAAAAAACCCTATATTTTCTACTTTCTGTTATAAAACATATACAATAAAAAAAATTTCAAAATGTAATTTCTTCGTAAATTTAGGTCAAAATGTATTCTGCTGCTTGTCTGTTAAATTAAACAAGTCCCATATCCGGGGGTTTCTCCCCGGTGTTGGAGATGTGTGGGCGAGTCTGCTGACTTCGATCATATTTTCTGGATCTGCCCAAATATTAAAACATTTTGGTCCGAGGTTGCTGGATATATCACACATCGAACCACCGATGAGATGTCTGTCTACTTGGACTGGTGGCAGCACTGGCCTTCCATCGGGAACTGAGGACTCTTATTGGCCTACTACTTTTTTATGCACGTAAAGCTATTACCCTTAAGTGGAAGTCCAAAGAGGCTCTCACTTTGCACTCCTGGAAGGGCCGGATAAAAATGTGGTACCCCTTTACAAAGCAACGTATGTTTCTTGTGGGTGTCCTCAAGTTCAACAAGGTGTGGGACTTATGGCTAGATTCTCCCTCTACGGCCACATAGTAACATTTGGACTTTACTAACAACAATGGGCAAATGCCCTCCCCGTGAATCTAGAGTGATGGTGGACTGAGAGACCCTGGTAGTCACCTGAGGGGACAGATGCGGTATATCCCTTAGAGTTCGGAATGGTATATGAACCATGGGTTTTGGGGACAATGCAAAAGCTTTACCAGTTTTCTTTCATTTTTGTTTTTCCTCGCTATGTACTCCTTCATTTAGCGCTGAGTGGCATTTGGTTAGGAATGTTTTGTCTTGTTGTTACCTCGAGCCAGGGAACGCCCAGAGACTCTTTTTTTATACAATTTTTTTCTGTTTTTTCAAAAATCAATAAAAGAAGAACTTTAAAAAAAGAACATGAATTTCCAATAAGTGTTTATTAATTGGTTTGTGTGAAAGTTATATTGTCTAAAAACCATTGATGGCTGATGTTTTTTTTTTTTGGGGGGGGGGGCAGCAAACATGCCACCCCCCCAACCCCGGTTGGTCAGTCAGTAGTTGGGGCCCTGCACTTACCCCATCTCACGGGCAGCACTCCGGGCGACGGCGGTTACTTTCTTGGTTCCCCTGCATCTCCTTCCTCCTCCTCCTGGCGGCCAATCTGATTGGATCTCCTTTTGGCCAATCAGGTGATGGGTCTAAGGACCCACTTCTTGGTTGGCCATGAGGAGAATCAGTGTTACAATAGCGAATATTTATTCGTTATTGTCACACAACTGAGTGGGCTTCAGGTTCAAGGCTCTGCGCCCCTAGCCCACCCTTTTTTGAAAAATATTAGAGCCTCTGGCTCTAATCACATGCTTAAAAAAAAAGACCCCTATTGGAATCCAGGGGGCCAGACACATGAATAGGGGGGCGGCACCCGTGTGCCCCTAATGGACAGGCTGCCACTGCTACAAACTATGGAATATACAGTATGCTGGAATTTACACAGCTGTAGACACTATACTGTAATGGTGGTGATCAGTGATTTATAGTGAGACTGTGATAGGGTGGCGGGCTATCTGGCACTAACAGACACTATCTAGGAGGGTTAATAACCGACACTGGCATCACTAGTGACACTAATACAGTGATCAGTTATAATACTGTAAACTGACACTGTACTAATGTCACTTGCTGGGAAGGATTTAACATCTAGGGGCAATCAAGGGGTTAACTGTGTGCCTAACTGTGTGCTGCTTTTACTTTCTAATCTGAATGTTTTTTCTCCCTGCTCTTCAGGGAGAAGACACAGCCAGATTGCTGTTTCTTTGCACACAAAGTTCTGTGTGCTTGTAAACACAGGAATCTGTGTGTGATTGGACACAGCTGATCAGCAGGTTTCATCCCAAATCATTGGCTGAAATCTGCTGCCATTCTTGTGCTGTGTCCAATCACAGCATGGGCCAGCAGGGGGCGCGGCAGGTCACAAACATGTGTGTGACTGTGTCTGTACCTGCCACCTCCTCGCAGTATATTTACTGTGAGCGGTGAGAATGTGGTTACATAATAAATGCATGCAAAATAAAATATATGTATGTTAAATAAAATATGTATATATTTAACATGCAATTAGTATACATAAATATCTGCCTTTGACTTGATACCATCCCTTTTCCCACCCACCCTTAACCCAATCGCAAGTGTAAACATAACCTATCACGTAAGGTTGTCCCGGGTCCATAAAGCAGACACCACTAGGTGGTTCATCTTTAGAGCATCCCGGGATCCTAATAGTGGGAAGAAAAGCTAGGAATCTTTGCGGCAGTATAACTGAGCTGGGTGAAAAGGCTGTCCAAGTCCTGCAATTCATTGAGCTGGGCATCCTATTGCAGTGCAGTTGGCAAAAGAGCCAAGCGGTTCTGCATTCTGTAGTCACGTAAAGACTAGCAGATGGAATCACCATACATGGAAGGGTACCAGACATCCAAGGGCATGGTGGCTGCATTTGTTTCCTTTTTTCAGACAAAGAACATTTCCAGCAAGTACAGAAAATTCCTGTTGACTTTGCTGGAAATGCAGTGTCCTTGTCACTTCCTGTGAGCTGATAAGAAAGCAATCTTTTGTTTGTTATGTAAACTACTAGTCCCTTTAACCCACCATGTAATGGAGATGAACACAGGCAGACATGTTTGAATTCCAGCCTGTGTAACAACCATGGCTCCCTCCATAGATTTCATAAAGAAGTGAGCATAGCACAAAGTACCAGGAATTGTGTTATTTGTTGGATTACCATGTGAAAATAGGGGACAATAAGACTGAAAAGAAAGTAAAACTAAGGCAGCCACCATATCTAAGAAATAAAAAGCTGCAATATAATACATTTTCGTTCTTGGATTGAGATAAGCTTTCATGTGTTCTCTTTAATGATTTCAAACAATGGTTACTCATCATCTCATCTTATTTCAATAATTAATAAGTAACTTTTGTGTCTCTTTATTTCCAAACCTCCAGCATCTCCAAGTACCTCCCACTTTGGCCATCTGGAGTTGACAGTCATAGTCACCATTCCAATTTGTGTCCTGTCATTAGCTATAATCCTCACGGTCTACACCTGTCAGAGGCGGTATGGCACCTACAGAAAGACAAGGCGCCAGTGTATTGAGGAGCCCCTCAATGACTGTAACTTGGATACCGATGGGAAATGCTTGAAAGATCTAATCTATGATATGACTACATCGGGATCTGGTTCTGGTAAGTGTATTTATTTGACTGAGATTAAGCATTTTATTATTGTGTTATAAAAAAATTCTAGCCAAAAATAAATTACTATTGGAATTTTGAAACCTTTTAAATTGTATAACATTGTATGACAAGGAGAGGTTTTTATGCCTGAAAGGTGCCCTTCCAAGAACCAGTCATATTCAGTTAGTTTGATATGGACCCTTATTGAGCCTTAACATATAAAATATGGACCTGTATTTCTTTTGGGCAATGTAGTGCAAGTAAAGCTAAAGATTCACCTATTTGCATTGTACTGTAGAGTGGTGGTTTCTTAAAAAGTATATGTGATGGGTTGGCATTCAGAAGATTACCAACACAACACAAAGCACAGATATGATTTCTGTCGAACCCATCATTAACACTCATCTAGAGGTGTGTATGGAGCTTAAAGTGGTATTAAACCCTCCTATCATTTTCAGCAAAGGAAGCTGCCATCTTGGCCTCTGTTTAATCTACAAATGCTGTGATGCTGCACATGTGATCAGCTATGACACCAGCCATTGGATGGTTTGACAGTTTGGCTTAGAGCACAACCAATGGGAGTGTTACATGTCCGGCACGTGCCGGAAATGTAACTGGTTTTTAAACTGTTAAATGGACGGGTTTACTACCTCTTTAAGGAACTGCACACCCTTCAGTTTTTGGCCTTACATTAGGAAGATTCAAGCATCACCTTGCTTGGGTAACAAGTGACTTATAATGAACATTTTGGAGTCACAAAATATTAAAAGCTGAAAAAATATTTGATTTTCTTTTGTTGCTAGACTATAAGAGGTGGTAGAATCCGCGTTAGGTATCTTTTTTTGTATGCTCCTCTTGGATAGATTTTCCCTCACTTCTTGGGTGGCTTCATGGACAAGCGATGAGCAGAATCTCAATCAGGAAGGGCTAAAAGTCAGTTTTTTTATTGCCCTCTCTTCCCCTTTGTCATGAAGAAGGATGACATCTTTTCAAAATGGACACAAAGGGCACTGTTCCCAACTGTCCCTCTTTCCAAATTCCTCTGTCCCACTTTCCTCCTTATTTATGCCACTTTTTTGGTCCCCACGCCAAACTGCATTGAATGGTGGGTGTGGCCAAATTGCACTAACATTGGGAGGGTCTTAAAGGGGCAATAAATTGTAGAGGTGCGTTATGTGCGGAGTTGCAGGATGCACTATGTACAGAGTGCAGAGTTCAGGGGTGCAATATGTACAGAGGGCAGTTTCAGTGCTGCCCTATGCACAGAGGGCAGAGTTTAGGGGTGCACTACATACAGAGTGCAGGGTTTAGGGGTGTGCTATGCACAGTATGGAGAGTTCAGTTCTCTTTCACAGACTGTCCACATCTCACTTCCACCCCTCCTTGGCTCTTATCACAGCACCACTCTCCCCCATCCCCCACCTCTGCACATATTTCCCTCCACAGCCCTCATCTCTCACCACCAACCAATAAGCTTATTAGCATCTCACCTACCTGGCCTGGCTCTAGTACCTCCTGGAAGCATAAGTGGCTCCACCTCTCTTTCTCACTTGCAGGGAGATCATTGGCTGCCATCTGTGCTCCTGGGCATAGATGGAGATCACAGTGCAGCTTACCTCGTAATGCCCCATCCCACATTACACCGCAATCTGCATATCCCTTGTCCCCACCATGAGTGCAGGGCAGGCAGGGATCTGGGAGAGCCACTGAGAGGAAAGCTGTCCTTGTAAACACAGAAGGCTTCTGTGTTTACAGGTGACAGCGGGGAGCGAGAGCCAGAGGTGGCAGTTCCACCACATTCCAGCTGAAAAAAAGCCCTGGCCTGGCGGGCTGCATTTGGCCCGCTGCCTTGCGTTTGACACATGTTTACTAGACTAAACTTTTCCTCAAACCTCTGTGCTGAAAGTTGTCTCTCTTTATCATTTCAGAAAGTTGGCTGGTATGCAAGTGGCTCCTCTCCCATCTCCAATAAAAAAGAAACAGCTGAGATTTGTTGGGTTGTAGAAATGTGTATTATTCTCCAAAATGTCTCATTTCAGGGGTAATATTTCTAGTTGTGGTGTGGGTTTCTTCCACTTGGTGCCTCAATATGGTTGGAACATTTCTGAACCACAAAATACCACCTCCTCCTTTTCTATTTTTTTTTAGTCCAAGCACTTTCTTTGTATGACCATTTTCTGTTTCTTTTGTAGGGTTGCCTCTGCTTGTCCAGAGGACTATCGCAAGGACAGTTATCATCCAAGAGTTAGTTGGCAAAGGCCGTTTTGGAGAAGTTTGGAAAGGAAAGTGGTGTGGAGAGGACGTTGCTGTGAAAATCTTCTCTTCCCGAGATGAGAGATCCTGGTTTCGGGAAGCAGAAATCTACCAAACGGTTATGTTAAGACATGAAAATGTTCTTGGCTTTATAGCTGCTGACAATAAAGGTAAAATATGTATATATTTTACATGATATGTTACAAATGTTCTGGATAATCCAAAGCACAGTTTGCCATTCTGCCATAGCTGTTTGAATTAAAGATTTTTTTCTAAATAAAGTTCTTGTTTAAGTGTAATGGGAACAATAGATTTTAAGCTCCAGAAGGTCTGATATGAACTTTATAATATGATATGACCTTTTTAGGTACTTTATACTTTGTAAAGTGTTGCACAATACAGCTGTGCTATAAAAAATGGAAATAATGGAATTTATTTCCTATTTTAACATTTTTTTTTAGGTAATTTGTATGTTGTGTACAAGATTGTTCTTTATTACCTATAGATAATGGCACATGGACTCAGCTGTGGCTGATATCGGAGTACCATGAACAAGGCTCACTGTACGATTATCTTAACCGGACAACGATAACCATCGGTGGAGTAATGAAAATGGCGCTATCCGTTGTCAGTGGGCTGGCTCACCTTCACATGGAAATAGTTGGTACTAGAGGTATGTCTTCTTGTTTTGTGTTGAAAGTCAATATGACCTAACTAATAACCCAGAGAACCTGGGTTTGTGCAATAAGACAGAACTGAGGAACAAATGGTACAGCGTATAGTACATGGTAAGCAAGTGAATATACAGCATTATGTGATATATTTCATTAATATGTTCAGTAATTAGAATATGTATTTATTTTTGTTCAGGTAAGGCAGCACAGTGGCTAAGTGGTTAGGACTTCCACCTATCAGCACTAGGGTCGTTGGTTTGAATACCAACCATGCCTGGAGTTTGCATGTTCTCCCTGTACCTGTGTGGGTTTCCTCTGGATTTCCTCCCACAGTACCACCTGTCCATTTACACCCGACTGTCCTCCGATCTAAACCTGCCAGACAGAGGGGAACAGATCCCCTTCCATTTTTTTTGCCAGATCAAATCAGACCCGAAGGTAGCCTGGTGTAAATGGACACAGGAGGGTCTATTTACTAAAGGCAAATCCACTTTGCACTTGGAAATACACTTGGAAGTGCAGTCGCTGTAGATCTGAGGGGGACATGCAAGGAAAATAAAAAACAGCATTTTTGCTTGTACATGATTGGATGATAAAATCAGCAGAGCTTTTCCTGATTTCAGATCTTCAATTCAGATTTACAGCGACTGCACTTCCAAGTGCACTGCAAGTGCACTTGTAGTGCAGAGAGGATTTGCCTTTAGTAAATCAAACCCATTGGGTCCACCTGAAAAATGAACAGGTGGACTGGATTGGGCTCGTTGTATGAAAGGGACCTGATTTATGCAGAAATGTTTAAGAGGAGGGGAGGCAGATGAGAAAATAAAATAACTTTATTTAATACAAAGACCCTGAGTTCAACTGTAGGTATTGTTTTCTTATGGTTTGATGTTTGTCTTTTAATACGTTTGTAAATTTTAATGAATGTGTTAGGCCCCTTTCACCAACCGACCAATTGGTTCCGCCTTTCCATTCTTTAGGTGGGCCCAATCGTACCACCCAGATGATATCCACCGGCATCCGATTCCAATCCAGTCCACTAAAAACGAACGGATGGGAATACGTTTGCCATCCATCAGGTGGATCGGATGACAGTCGGATGGAAATTGACAGGTGGTCCGTTTTCATATGACCACCCTATAGAGAACAGCGGGCCGCGTCCGTGTCCGCTCTGCATAGTGGAGCAGACACGGACCTGTCATCCCCCTGCTCAGCAGGGATCAGCAGAGAGATCCCCTGCCGAGCAGGCGGATCTGCTTAAGTCTGTCCTATCTGAAAGGAGCCTTAGCCTGAAGAAATTATCACCTGATCTGTTAAATGCTTGAAACACTTTTTGATGAGAGTGAGTAGACTTAAAGTGATACTAAAGGCAAATGTTTCTTTTTTTGAAAAATGAGATTATACTTTCCTGCTTTGTGTAACAATATTGCACAGAAAGGTTGCTTTCCTCCTCTTCCGGTAGTCCCCTTCCTCTTTTGGTTGCCTCATTTGGTAAACCAGGTGCTAAGAAGGCACCTACATGAAGTGGTGCAGGATCAGGGGTAGGGCTCCTGGTAGCTGGAAGAGGCTGTTGCTGCCCCTCTGCCCCTCCACCTGTTGTGGCTTGTTGAGGGAAGAGCTGGGACCATTGCTTCTCCTCCCGGCCAAACAGGAAGCGAATCCTGAGACCCGATTGGCCGGGAGTCGTAAGACTCCCTGGCCAATTGGGTCTCTGGTCCCATTTCCTGATTGGCCAGGAGGAGAAGCAGGAAGACATTAGCGAATACTAATTCGCTATTGTCACACAACTGGGTGCGTTTAAGGCGCAGCGCTCTATGCCTTGAGCCCACCCTTTTTTGAAGCCAATTGGAGCCTCAGGCTCTAATCATGTGCTTCAAAAAAAACCCCATTGAAATCCATGCATCTGGCGCCCTGCATGGTGATTAGGGGACGGGTGCATGGATTGGGGGGGCGACGCCCCTGTGCCCTTAATGGAGTGGCCGCCACTGAATGTAACTGATAAAAAAAAAATATGCGTCTTGTCCATACCATTCAATCAGTTTCATCCCTTCATTTTCAAATCTTCAGGTTACATTTGATTGATTAGATTTGAATAATTTAGCAGTAAAACTCTCAAGCACCTTAGTATTTTATACCTATTTAAAATGGTGCCCAGCAGTGCTGATGCTTAATATCTTAAACAGTACTGTTCCATTGATGCTAACTGATCCCTGTTTGTTGGTTTAGGTAAACCAGCCATTGCACACCGGGATCTCAAGTCTAAAAATATTTTAGTGAAGAAGAATGACACGTGCGCCATTGCAGATTTGGGGCTGGCTGTAAAACATGACTCAATATCTAACACCATAGACATTCCACAAAACCCAAGAGTCGGGACGAAAAGGTAAGGAAGCTTCTATTGTCAAATTGTATCCCTCACAAGGGGTAGGTGATAATAGATTATTTTGTTTTATCTTGTATTACAATATCTGGCAGATAGTGTTAGCCTTCTACTGACAGTAGGATTCACAAAGCGTTTGTGGTCATCTAAAGGATATATAAAACCAAACTAATTTTTTTTAGTTTTAGGCCTGAGTGAAGAATGGCTAAAACCATGTCAAACCATGTCCGTTTTTTTGTACCTGTGTACCTTTTTAACAACTTTATTTAGAGTCAGAACTATAAGGCCCCTTTCAGATGGGTGATCCGATCAGGTTTGCCTGTCAGTTTTTCAGGCAGATCTGATCGGACGCTCCAGTCTCTTCTATGGAGCGGCGGATGTCAGCGGACACGTCTGCTGACACCCGCCACCATCTGATCCAATGCGCCAAAAACAGACGGATGGTGGTTAATTTTCCATCCACCCGGAGGATCGGATCAAATAGCATTGGATGGAAACAGACAGGCAGTCTGTTCCCATCCGATTGCGCCATGGAGGAGAACGGGACTGTGTCAGTGTCACTGACCTGTCATCCCCCTGCTCAGTGAGCATCAGCAGAGAGACCCCCTGCTGAGCAAGCAGATTCCGCTTCAGAGGGCCTAAGGGAAATCCCCTCTTAAGCCACACGGGTGCGACCGTCGTACGACCGGACGTCCAAAATCGTATGTTGGCTGTTGTGTCTCTCGTACTGACATGCGCTAAGCGATTGTACAACCAAGCCTAACGTAGTGACGTTTTTTGCACGTACAACTTTGTTGGACCAACTTCTCTGTACACACGGTACAACGGTCGTACAACCGCTTGTTGTACAACAAAAGTTTTCTAGTCTGTTCATCCAACTTCTGTTGTACAACAGCTGTTGTAATCGTGCGTACTAACGGTCGGATGATCGTACAACAAGCGGGTTGTACGACCCTTGAACAACCTTTGTATCGTGTGTACGGGGCTTTAGTTGTCACTGGAACAAGTGTCCATCTTATTGAACGTTTTCTTCTTTATTACTGTTTTGGTGACAACTCCAAATTTTGCATTTCCCCTCACTTTCAGTTCCAGTGTCAATAATCACCAGAATAAACAGAAAGATTGAATCTCCCCAGTGGGGACACAGACAGTAATAAAAACCCAACAGAGTTTCTAACCTTTTCCTTCTCTGCCCTTCCCTACTCTATAGTTCTGATCTTGCATACACTGTAAATGGATTCTGTACTTAAAAATGTAGACTGCTTTCACTAGCCTCTCCTTCTACAATTGTCAATAACATGGCAGTCATGGTGATCTAATGGCTTAAAGTGATTGTAAACGATCATCTTGTAAAACAACCCATTCAGTTTAAAATAGAAATGAAAGGCAAAACATTTGTGTATAGTGGGGGGGTTAGCTCAATGGGGATCACCTTCCCTGGGAAAAAAGGTAGTCCAAACGCAAGTTTTTCTTCAAAGCTGACTTGTAGGCAGTTTTATTTAAAATGTTGCATGAAAAATCAAACAAACAAAACAGAAAATAAATCCTTGCCATCCAGGCTCTTACTAAACATTTTCCAGGTTCCTAACTCAGCAGTGAAGGGTTTCTCCCAGTCACCCACAAAACAAAAATAATGCAAACCTTTTGTTTCAGTCACAAAGCAAAACTACAGTTTAGCAGCTCTCTCCAGACTCTCCTGAGTCCCAGGCCAGAGCAAACCTTTTCTCTACTCCTGCTTATTTATACCACCTGTTGGTGGACACCAGTGGACCACAAAATCTGGCCCAGAAACAACTCTGCTAAGGTGGCTGGTAAGACCTGGACCAGATTTTACAACACCCAAAAAAATAGTTCTCCCGATGTCGGGGGAACCTGAACGGTTAGAACAGAAGGAAAGGGCAGTACTACGATATGTAATGAAAAACAATATTTTTTAATAAATTGTGCAAAGCTGCAAAAATGTGCAAGTACATAAAAGTAGATAAAGTCACCAAGAGTATCTGAGCTGTCTTGGGAAGACAAAAGTCCCCCAGATGACAGAACCTGACATACACAATACACAATACACACAGGAGGGAGACAAACACAAAAACAAAAATGACAGAGGTGTCAAGCGTCCGGACGCTACGGGGGGGCCACTGCAAAGTTCAAAAATGTCACTATGAAAAACTGGGTGATCACTCCAATCCGGGTGTGTGTGTAAGTCTATTAGACACCAACAAGGATCTACTATTCCCCAACACAGGGGTGATGGAAATGTGCGGGGTAGCGCAGCAGGATAATAGGTGCTGGACCAAATATAACGGCTCTTCAGCGGTGGGTGTTTTTATATATAGTGGAAGAAGGGAGGCATCAGCAGGTCAGTGTTGACGAGGAAAGGGAAGTGAGCTGAGATAAAGATTTTCCCTTAGTTCACTGCAAATGAACGCATGCGAGGCAACACATATCGTCCATTGATCACCTCGCCTTTCATAATGTCACAATAGATAAAAAATATATATAAATAACTTTTTTCCCTTTTTTATAAGTGATCACATTCCCTCTGTTCTCAGATACATAATATCTGGGGAGAGTAGAAGCAGCAGCACACTGTGCTTCCCAGTGAATGGCTGTGCAGCAGGGGCATGTCTGATTATTGGGGGAGAGCATGATAAATTCCCAGCATAGCTAGAGAACTGACCACAGCATGCTCTCTTGCTTAGTGTGGTCAGTTTTCAATAGGAAAGCAGAGGGACTGGCAGGAACACCAGGGATTTCACACAAAGGAAGTAATACAAAAAGAACAGGATACTTTCTCATACAAGTACATGGTACAGCAGACACATATCAGGAATATGAAATGTTGGGGTAACTAACGCTTAAAGTATTTAAGTCACTGACTTCAAATGAGTATGAATTTACTCACTTGCTGCATGATTTTTCCAGGTAAGAGATTGAAGCTGGGTTCACACTGGGTTTCACCGCATCCAATGGGCATGTCAGGAGACTGTGACCGTCTCTCAATGGAGAATGTTCACACAGCTCTGGGATGGCTGTGGACCGGTTTGCAGAAGAGTCCTGTGCGTCTTCTGGTCCATTTCAGGTCCGAATTCAGCCAAAAATTCAGACCGAATTCACACCTTAAATGGTGAACAGGGATGCACAGGACCCCCTGCTGCGAGCAGCTCCACACAGCTCCACACAGCAGTGTGAACCCAGCCTCATAGTTCTAAACCTAGAAACAGCTGTGATTGTTATTTTGGGGGTTAACTATATCATCCTGCGTATTTCTTAGAGTACAGGGTTCCTGACCACTTTGATCTTTTTTAATTGATAAATACTGCATGTTTGAATGACAGGTTGCAATACCAATTTTCACCTATGGAGGCACTGACTGCAAATCTCATTATGCCTTGGTTCACATTGGAGCAATTTGGCATGCGATTTGACATTGTCGGCAATGGAACCGTCCGAAATCGGTGCAACGCTGAATTTGCATTCAGCGAACTCGCACCATTTCAGTCCCGCTGTCAGTGTGAACCAGGGCTAAATCTCAGATGGTGGATCAGATCCGGGTGATACAGATCAAAGAGTGTCAATGATGGGAGGGAAGCATCCCTGTTCCTGCCTTTGATTCAAAACTCTTTTAGGATAACTTAACTGCATTAAATATATGATGTTGCACTGAAAGCACTCATTTTCCTATAGCATTAATCCCCTTATAGCTAGAATAAACTGAAATCAGCAATAAAAAGAGCTCTAGATTTAGACTTTACTTGGCATTACCTAAATGCAGGGCCAGCTTTTCATTTGACAGAGTAGGTCTATGCCCATAGGCAGCAGAGGTAAAGAGGAGGCTTTTCCCTGTATAGTTATTGGCCATCATTATTTTGTCTTTATCAGCAGAAACACAGTCAAAATATTCTAAGACAGGTCTAAAGTGAGTAGCTACAGCCATAGCAGACCGTGTGATTGTTATGGGGACCAGAAGCATAAGGGGCCCAGAGCTGCTTGGCTATGCAGATGAATTGTGAAAGTATAAATGGCAATTTTTAAATGTGTATATATAATTTTGGAACCTCTATATAATAGCTATGGAATAATTTGTGCTCTGTACCGCTAGAGGAATTGCTTTTGAGATGGAGATTAGAGAGACTCTGAATCATTTTTCTATTGGGCACTATAACACAGTTACTGCCCTATTAGCAAAAGGATGGAGCTTTGCATGCCAAAGGTTGTGTGCCCTACAGAGTCCAGCGGTGGAAATTAATCCTTGTTTTAGAACTGCAAGTTTTAAGCTGATCTTAAGTTCCTAAATTCAAAAAACAAACAAAAAAAAAAAGTTCAGCATTCACCAATTTATTTATAACTACTGCATTTAACATTTTTAGCAACATGTCAGATAGTGAGATAAGCCCCTAAGTTCCTGCAGCTAAATTACAAACAAAACCAACATTGACGTGTTTCTCTCTTAAAAATATGTGACATGTTTGTTAGAATCTTCTCTTGCCAAAACCACATCTACACCTGACTGTGTATGAACAGAGCTGTCAGTATGTTTTGCATTTGAGGCCACGAGAGCATCTGAGCCACCCACAAAGATTCCACTGTCTTCAGGAAGCTGGGTCTTCAGACTATTGTCATAAATTAGGAGTGTATTTACAGCATAAGTGCAATTTTGGTGATAAAAAAATATAGAAATGGACCATATTGAACACATCTACAAATTTCTTGGTGGGAAATGAGTTCATGTATATGTGTTGCAATTGTGTAGTTAACTGTTTTAAAGTTGAACTTAACTCCCAAAATAGAGTTTGTTCCACTTAAACTCTACCCCCTTCACAATCTCAAATGCTTTTTTATTTATTTATATTTTCTGTATTTATTTTACCTGGCCCCACCACCTGCCCCTATTCTTGCTTAGGGCAGAATGACGCGCCCTGGCCCTACAGCCTCCTGGGATACTCATGTTACAGCTCCCAGGAGGCTGCAGGACCCAACACACAAAGCGGCTGTAGGACGGGCTCAGCGTGTCATTGCCTGAACCTAGAAGAGACAGCCAAGAGGACCAAGGTGACGGCGTAAGACTAGGGTTATGCCACCCAAACAGCGGATCACAGCTGGACAACACTGGATTTGTGTTTTGAAGATAACCCGACGAGAGGGAAAAAAACCTGGGGGGTATGTTAAGTACCTCTTTAAATATTAATACACTTAATTACAAAATCCCTGTTTTTGTTTTACAAGGAAAACCCAGAAAGCATTAAGAACACTTCATTATTTCTAATATTTCCTTTTTCTATTGATAAAAGGTTATTAAGGCTGGCCATTGTCACTATATGGGACCTTAGCTAGCAATAGATTTCTATAGGGCAGCTTAGCTAACAGCAGATCACTATAAAAGACCTTGGTTAACAGCAGGTTACTATACTGGATCTCTGCTAGCAACATGTCACTATACTGGGCCTTTGCTAGCAACAGGTCACTATATGGAATTTTATCTATCAGGATATTTATATGGGACCTTACCAAGCAGCAGGTCTTTGTATGAGAGCAGGTCACTAAAAACAGACCTTAGCTAGTAACATTTCAATATATGGGAGCTTAGCCAGCAATATATCACAATGTATTAGATCTTTGCTAGCAACAGGCCACTATACCTTAGGTGACATCAGTTCACTATAAGGATCCTTAGGTAACATCAGGCCACTCTGTATAATTTTAGCTCGAAATAGGTTGCTATATGGCACCTTAGACAGCAGCTCAGTAGCCGTAGGCCACTATAAAGGGCCTTTGCTAGTGACAGGTAATTTTATGGGACCTTAGCTAGCACAGATAACTATATGGGCAGCAGGAAATTATATACAGAACTTTAGCTAGGAGCAGATCACTAAACGAGCCCTTAAGCTGGCCATACACTGCATAATTCCTCCAGCTATGCTACACAGCCTTGATGTATGGATCTCTCATTGTGACTATTGTATTTTGAAAGCCAACACCGGTCACAATAGCTGAATGTTGGCTGTATCTGATTGAATGCAGCTACAGATCTGCCCACAATTTAAAACCTGGCTCATTACATTTTTCAATCAAAGAATGTTGGGTGGTAGGGTGGCAATAGGGCCATCCAGTAAGCAAATTCTTAAAGAACTAGCCACAATTCGAACAGTAAATGGCCAGCTTTAGTTAGCAGCAGGTCACTATACTGGGTCCGTGCTAGTAACATGTCACTTTACTGGGCCTTTGCTACCAACAGGTCACTATATGACACCTTACCAGGCATCAGGTCTTTATATCAGAGCTCATCTACCAGCAGGTCACTAGAAACTGGCCTTAGCTAGTAACATGCCAATATATGGGAGCTTAGCCAGTAATAGATCACAATGTAAGGCTTTACCTAGCAACTGCTCACTATATGGGACCTTAGGTAGCAGCAGAAGATATGGGGTTGGTTGTTCCTCAATCCTAGCATGTCATAAAGAGTAGAACCTGTACAACAAACTCACCTGGATAGAAACATTAGTTGTATTACTGTGGAAAAAATAGATGTTACATCATAACCTGCTGTCTTGATTGTAAATATAATCATTCAATCACCAATGCTTTTAGTTAGTATTCCTACAAAGAGCTTGTTTGTCCTTCTCATTGCGCTTGTCTTATTTCAATAGGTACATGGCCCCGGAATTATTGGACGATTCTATAAATATGTATCATTTTGAGTCATTCAAATGTGCAGACATCTACTCCCTGGGCCTTGTGTACTGGGAAATTGCCCGGAGATGCTCTGTAGGCGGTGAGGGCTTATTATTTTTATTTCAAGTGGAATTGCCTTTATTGTATTTATTAACTTGTTCCTGTTGTTTCTTGCGTGCCTCATAAAAAACAATTTGTGATGTAGCCTACTTTAATATACAAACATAAAAAACAGGCCCTTGACCTGTCAGCTTGGGATGTCACAACATTTTATTGTCCTGTTAGCTGATGACAAATGGATGTTTCTGTTTTCTTGCATTATATATGCATTATAGGCCTTAGCCCTTGGCATAACAGAATAGAGCGTTCCCCATTAATAAAGGACTTTAATCTAATGAAAATGCAGAATGTTTTTTAGAGTAAGAAGCTGGTGAAATCATAAAAAATTTCTGATGAGTGTAAATTGCTTCCATTACCTGCAATGGAAAAACAGTTAATATGCATCCAGAAACCAACAACCTGAAGTTTTGTGTCAGTGCCCACTCCATTCACTGCATCATGTTGATGTTAGCATAGCTTACTCAGAGTAGAATCCATAAAACAGGTATTGCATGATGGGAGCGAAATTTATTTTCCTGCTTTAGTCCTGGTCAGCTATTGTTCCACAGCAAAGAAGTGGTGGCCACACACAGAACTGAAAAATAATCTTCTTAATAATGATATCTCAGGGATTTGAGCTAATAAGTTTATATGTATGTGTACCGCAACTCTATGATTATGGAGTAGCTAACATAACATAAAATAAAATAATAAAAAATAAAATTACATAGAGAGAACAGCAGACGCATTTAAATAAATAATTACAGTAAAACCTATGATGGTAGCCAGTAAAGTAATCAATGAAATATAAGAATATTAAGAAACTCTATGGGGCTTTTGCACAAAAGTATTTTACACCGGGCACAGGCTTGAGGTCCAAAGACAAATCCATGTCTATGCATGGAATAAAACTTAAGCAGGGCAGCCTATTCTACTAGGCACCTATATTGTTGTGAATCTCAGTTTGCCACAAATCAGCTTGAAGTAAAGAAGAGATCTTTAGCCATGGTGCTAAAAAAACAGAAATTGTGTGTTCAATTTTTCATTTAGGATGTAGGTGCTTTCAAAGAGTTTAGAAGTTTAGTTTAGGTAACCCAGTGATGCGATTATGCTTATATATTATATTTTTAAATAAATTCTCCAGACTGTAATAGAATGTCATTACCTGTCATGAGGCTATTATGGGCACTCAATCTTCAACAGATATTTGGCTTTGGATGATGAATGGTTATGTAGCAGGAGTGTGGTGCCTTTCATTAGGGCTCTCTCCAGAACCTTCTTCCCCCCACCACCTCTAGCTGCACCATCACCTTCCTCTACCAGCTGAAGCTAGGAGAATGACTCCTGGACCTAAGTCACATTGAGCTGTTTTAGTTTAATAGCTTTAGCATGGTGTGCACAGATTATGTAAGGCAGAAGAAGATCCTGGCTGATTTAAGGATCTGTTGCAAAATGCAGTATTTGACTGGATTTAGCGTAACAGCATAAGTCCAGCTATTTGAGAGTTGTAAACTGAAAAAGTAATCTGTATTTTGATTTGTATCTTGCATGCTGGCAGGTGTTGTGGATGAATACCAATTGCCTTACTATGATATGGTGCCTTCTGATCCATCATTGGAGGACATGAAAAGGGTTGTTTGTGAGCAAAAACTTCGACCCAACATTCCAAACCAGTGGCAAAGCTTTGAGGTATTACATTTCTGTATTCAAATATGTATCTTCATTTTCCCCTTTATAGATAATCGTGATACTGATTATTTGCTTTGGTTGCCCTCAAAAGCTTGTTGACTTTCACTAATTATTATTACTATAGAGGATTTATATAGTGCCAAGAGTTTGCACAGAAAAGACATTGTAATTACAATATCATTCCATACAAGAGGGTTAGGAGGGCCGTTTTTGTGAGAGTGCAAAATCTAAATGGAGAGGCAACTGATACAAAAGATAATAACTGTGACGGGTGAGTTGATAGATTGAACAATATAACATTGCAGTTTTTAGGTAAAGGTGGGTTAGGCTTCCCAAAAGAAGGAGTTTTCAAGCATTGCCTGAAGGCAAACACAGTTGGAGTTAGCTGAATGGATTGGGTTAGGGAGTTCTAGAGGAAGGGAGAGGCTTAGGAGACGTCCATGAGAGAAGCATGAGAGGAGATGACAAGGGAGCTAGAGGGCAGAGGTCTTGAGAGGAGTGAAGAGGATAGTTTGGCTGATATTTTGGAATCAGGCTGGTGATGTAGCATAGGGCAGAGTTGTGCATGGCTTTGTACTGTATGTAGTAGTTGGTATTTAGAATTTTATGCAAGTGGAAGCCAGTGGAGAGAGTAGCAGAGAGAGTTGGTGGACACTGAGTTTTGGATAGGTAGATGAGTATGGTAGCAGCATTCATGTTAGACTGAAAGGGGGATTGTCTGCTTAGAGATAGGCCAACAAGGAGAGAGTTGCCATAGTCGAGGCGAGAGATAACAAATTAATTAGAAATTTTGTGTTGTCAGTTGTTAAGAAGGGACATATTTTTGAAATATAGTAGGTATTAGACAGTGATCGGATGTGGGGCTGAAAAGAGAGGTCAGAGTCCATGATTACACCCAATACCTTGGCCTGAGGGGAATGGTTGATTGCAGTGTTGTTAAACTCGATTGAGAAGCTGAGGGAGGGGATGTAGGGAAGAGTAATTATTATGAGCTCAGTTTTCAAATGATTAGGTTTGAGGAATCGGTGCAACTTCCATGCAGATAAGTCAATTAGTAAGTCATTTATGTGTTAGGAAACAGAAGGGGTGAGCTGAGTAGTAAAGAGATATACTGTATTTAGGTGCCATCAGCATAGAGGCAGTATTGGAAAAAAGGGATGTTATCAATTGACCCAGGGGGGAGGTGTAGATAGAAAATAGAACAGTTCTAGGAAAGAGGCCTAGGGACTTCTATGGAAAGAGGAAGAGGAGAGGAGCAGATAGAATTGTAAGTGACACTGAAAGTGTGCTGAGACACGTAGGAGAACAAGGAAAGAGTAGAGTCTTGGAGGCTGAGGGATTGGGGTTTTTTTAGAGGAGGACCAAATGATCAACCATGTCAAAAGTAGCAGAAAGGGTGCAGTTTCTGTGGAGTGTTGTAGGCAGAATCCAGATTGAAAGGGGTTGAGAAGGTTGTCAATAGTAAGATCGTAGCTCAGACGGCTGTAGACTAGGCATTCTAGAAGTCTGAAGGTAAACAGGAGCAAGGAGATGGGTCTTAAGTTGTTTGGACAAGAGGGGTTCTGTGAAGGTTTTGGGGTGACCTATGTTTTAGAGGTGTGGGGAAGATGTCAGAAGAGTGGGAGAGATTTAATATGTGAGCTAGAAATGTAGAATAGAGTAAGGCAGAGAGCAGAGTAGCTGTGAGGGGAATAAAGGACCAGGGAGCAGGTGGTCAGACAGAAGTATGGCAAACTCTGTTGCGTTAACAGGATCAAAGAAAGTGTTGAATGTGTTAATAGACATGATATCTTACGTGTGGGGAGATATGAGGACAGTGGGCATCTCATCACGATTTGCATCAGTCTTGATTTTTGAAGTGATTGCCAATTTCCCAAGCAGTAAGTGAATTAGTGGGTGGGGGTGGTGAGGGAACACAGCAGGAAGTAGCAGTTTTGTAATGTTTAACGTTTTCTCAGTTTTACTTTACTTTTACTTTAACTTTTACTTTTAAGCCAAACTCCATCTAAGACTTTTTTTTTTTACTTTTTTAGGTTTCTTCAAAAAACTCTCTCAGATTATTACTAGAGTTGATACTGAAATTTATACATATTTAAATGTCAATATTTTGACTGCCCCGAGCCAAAAAATAAATTCAGTGTAATTTTTTGGTGGTTAGTAGAGTTGAGCGAACACCTGGACGTTCGGGTTCTGCTGGTCCATCCGAACTTCGGGACAAAGTCCGGGTCCGGGTCCGGACGGAACCCGAACGATCGCACGGACAACGAACCCCATTGAAATCAATGGGGACCCGAACTTTTAGGCACAAAAATGGCTGAAGCAAAGTCCTGGAAAGCCCCAGAGGGCTGCAAAAGGAAGTAAAATGGGGGTAAGGGTAGGGCAAGTGCCCTACAAAAAAAATGGGGACAGGGAAATAACTTTAAATATTTAAAAAAAAATAAAAACAAAAAAAAGCAAAAATGGAGGTGAATGTGGATCATCTTCAAACTGTGTCTGAAAAGTATTAATTAACAGTAGAAACCATATAACTGTTCCAAAATCATCTTCAAACTAGGGCAAGTGCCCTACAAATAAATGGGGATAGGGAAAATAAATTAAAATCA
>BLSH010288734.1:680043-704021 GCA_018402905.1 Glandirana rugosa
AAAAATTTTTAGAAGTATATAGAATATATATCCTTCTTATGATTTTTCACGACAGTTCACTTATAGTACAGGTTCCACCCAGAATTTTTTAATAGTTTGTAGTTCACACGTTATTTCCACAAAAGAATTCTTCACTTTTTTGTATACATATTCTCTATTTTTTATTTTTTATACTATTATTTTTTATTTTTTTATCTATATTTTTAATTCACCTATGGTACAGGTTCCACCCAGAATATTTTAATAGTTTGTTGTTCACACGTTATTTCCACAAAAGAAATTTTCACTTTTTCGTTCACATTTTTTATTATTTAAGCTTTAAGAAATCGTTTTTACACATGTGACTTTACATCCACTTTATTGCGTTTTTTCTTATATATATTTTTATTTTTTAATTTTTTACATTTTTCATATTTTATATATTTATTATTTTTTACACTTGCTTTTTCACTTTTAAAGAAAACACCTTTATTGCACACTTGTTGTTTGATAATTTTATAAGACCCACCTTGGACATGGTATCCACTTAATTTTTATATCTATTTTTTTATTTTTTATTATCATATTTTTTATTTTTTATCTCTTATACATATGTTTTTTCACTTCTTAAGAAAACACCTTTATTGCACACTTGATGTTTGATAATTTTTTAAGACCCACCTTGGACATGATATTCACTTGACAGCACTTTTTAGTATTCTTCCTATATATAAGATATATGAAGATTTTTAAAAAAAAACTCCTATATTTACATTGCAGAGCACCTTATACTATTGATTCACATTATACTTATTATTAGACAGCGCCATATCCGTTTATCCCATTTTTACTTTATTTAATTACTTAATTTTTTAAATACTGCAATTGTATCTGTCATTTACAGTATAAAACCGATGAACATCGCCATCTTCGGCTCTGTACTGTCAACTGCAGACTGATGGCTCATTTTGTCAATAAAACTTCTAGTCTGCAGATGATCACTATGTTATAGAGGTCATAGTGATCACATGATCATTAAGCATTTTAATTTGTTCCTGATCCCCCAGTGGGGATCAAAGCTATAAGTGACACAAAATAGACGTTTAATAATGCGCTCCCAGCATCGAGCATCATACTGAGAAAGCTTTATATAATGACAGGGGGGAGGGGTTAGGCATTTATTTATTGGAAAAAAATTATTGCTAACCTGTGTGATATTTCTTTGTGAATTGACCATTCTGATGAGAAAATTGTAAGATAAAATAACAAACTCAATGACACAGTTTAGTGAATTGACCCTTATGTTGGAACCATGCAAAGAAAACTCAGCTCCCATGAGCTGATGCTCAAATGAACATACATTACATAGTATTTTGCTTGGATGAGTCTTTACTCATTTAAACTTGAAGCTGACCTGTCATCTTAAAATGAGCCTATTTAACCTCAACACTGCCCTAAGGTCAGGAGTTACGCTCTCAGTTGACTTGAAGAAGCACCTGCTCATGGCTCCCTCTGGTAATAGGACATTTGGTGTCAACTGAAGGGTAGTATTAGTGTTCAGGCCAAGCCCCTTGATTGGCCAACCCCACCTGACTATCACTCTTCAGCAGAAGCCACGTAATCTTATTCTGGAGGATGTCTAGAGAGGCAGACTCTTCTGGGCATGATACCAATTTTGTTTGTAGTTAATATGCTAGAATTCTGAGGAGGGTTGGGGTAGGCTTAATTTTGAACCATAGGCCTGCACGAGTAATTGTTAAATTGCTATTTCTCTATTGTTCATTGATGGATACAGCATGTGTGGTTTATGCTACCTTCTGTAGATGGCAGTATATTCCATATGTAATAAATATCATGCTGTGTCCTTTAATGAATATAAGATAAAAGGATTTTACAGTGAGTACAAAAAAAATCCCATTCTTCAAGATTATTAAAGAAAGTGATTGTATTTTATTTAAGGGAACTGTTTTAAAAATTTGATTAGTATTTCATACCTTATGTGTGTTTTTTTTATATTTAGTTATTGCACTATGTTTGGGTACTTGCAGGATTGATTTTTTTTTGGAATAGATATATGAAAGGCAATGCTGGATTGTGTTTTATATACATACATATACAGTGGGGAAAATAATTGTTTGATCCCCTGCAGATTTTGTAAGGTTGCCCACTTACAAAGAAATGAGGGGTCTATAATTGTTATCATAGGTGTATTTTAAATGATAAAGACAGAATATCAACCAAAAAATCCATAAAAAACACAGGATACAAATGTCATACGACCGTTGTATCGTGTGTGCAGAGCAGTTGGTACAACAAGTTGTATTGTGCAAAACACGCATGCTCCGAAGTCAGGAACGGCCGGATGCTAATTACATGCACCTGAACATTCTTTCTGTGGTCGTACGATCGTGTAGTGCAGTCAGTATGCAATTTACATTATCCAGCATACGATTTGAGAAGATCGTAAGTACGATCGTCGTCCCGTGTGTATGAGGCTTAACCTTGCACATTCTTGTCATCTACATTTGCGCTTTGCACATTGTGTCACTTGCATTTGCACTTTGCACATTCTTGTCACCTGCATTATTGCTCCGCACTTTCTTCTTACCACCATGCTTGCTCTTCATTTTCTTTGGAGCCATACTGGATGTACAGTACAGTATGTATGTGCTAAAAAGCTTCTCAATACTGTACTGTAAGTGTATTCACAGTACTGTACACTTTCAATGTCTCTCTGTGACCCACAATCTCACCTACAGGAAGTCACGACCACATGTCAGAGCAGGGAAAATGGCCACGGCTCGTGTTTGTGAACCGAAGCGGCGTTCACGTTTTTTTGTGAACTGTTCTGTTTGCGAACCAAGCTGTTCGTGAACAGAAGCATTCGTGAACCGAGGTACCACTGTACTTGATGGAGAAACCCTTGTTGGCAAGCACAGAGATAAGACATTTCTTGTAGTTGGTTACCAAGATTGCACACATCTCAGGAGGGATTTTGGTCCACTCTTCTCCAAATCCTTAAGGTTTCTTGGCTGAAATTTCAGTTCCTGCATTTATATATACAGTATATATCATCAGTCCACACAGGACCAATATACTTCCTTTATACGAATTTGTGTTTGATACAACTTATTTTGTTCAAAGACAGCTCTGCTTACTTTGTCCGGTATGAGAACAGGATGTGTGTAGGCTGCAGGAACATTTGCTTTTTTATTAAAACAGGCCAGTGTGATGTTGTGACATCCACAAGGTGTCACACCAGCCGACAAATAAACTCTTGGACCCTACCAGAGGTGTGTGTAAAAGTCTGTTGGCTGGTGTAGAGTTGCCAGAGAAGTTAAGTTACCAGTCTGGACCAAATGAATGGAGTATGAAGATCACTGCCATTAAAGGCTCGGTCTCCGTCTTTCCATTTTTTCACCATCAACGAGTAGAGCTGAAAAAGCAAAACCATTTTTTTTTTTTATTAAGCTCTACTGAGTCTTGAAAATCTGCTTCCTTTTGCTCATTCATGTAGAAAGGGGCATTCAACTGCATTGCACCTAGGCACTTTCAATCTCATATTTAAAGGGTCAGTCCCTCTTGCGCCAAAAAATATTACTGTTGTAGGTAGATGCAAATGGAATCTCACTCTGGCTTCTTATATATTTTGGGGACTCTGGCAATAGGGACCAACCTACCATTAGTAGAGAAGCCAAGCTACCTTTTACCTAGATTTTTTGTAATTTATTTTTTGTAAAATTTCACAGGATGGTTAAGAAACAGTAAAATACATTGAAGGATAAAGGACCATTTAAAACAATCTTACAAGCAGAGTATCCCCTTTCTCAAAAACAAATACAAACATTTTCCAGTTGGACCTCTAGTTATGCAGGTGTTAAAAGTGCTGTTCACTGTTTAAATTACTCCCTTTCTTATGATCATGTCGGTATTTTAAAGGGGTATTAAACCCAAAAAGCAAAATGTAATATATTGCAGCTTACCAATCCTTAAAGGAAAAGTTCACCTTTGGGAACATGTTACATATTCCCAATGTTGTAGCCGCTGCCCGATCCCCCCTCCCTGTGACAGCAGTTCCCTGTACTAGCTGTCACTTTTTAAAATCAATGCGGCTGTGTGGGGCTCCACCCATGCGGCCGCGTCATTCATTCACACAGCTCTGTGTTCGAATGAACTACAAGCCCCAACATCCTTTTGTGGTTGGCGGCTTGTAGTTCTCAATGAACTGCTATGGCGCTGTGGAGTGCTGTGGTAGTTCATTGATTGTTCGTATCAAATTGTATCTGCTTGCCTATATGGGATGTGTGGGCACACAGATACACTGGCAGATCTGAAGGAGACCTGCATGGCACCAGTGATCTGCTCTGTGCCCGAGATGCTCTGTAGATGGGCTGTTGGATCATCAGATATTCAGCAAAAGCTAAAATACTATGCGACGCATACTAGTACATTATGCTATTGTCTTGCAGGTTTTTTTCCCCCAAGGTTTACTACCGCTTTAATGTTTGTGCAATGTGCTTTATTTCCATGAAGCTGTGTCAGGTAATTGGCCGCCATCAATATAATGTATGGAAACCAAATAGGGCTCCATGCATTGGATTAAAGCAGTGTTTCCCAACCCAGTCCTCAAGGCACACCAACAGGTCATGTCTTCAGGATTTCCATTATTTTGCACAGGTGATTTGATCAGTTTCACTGCCTTAGTAATTACCACAGCTGTTTCATCTGAGGGAAATCCTGAAAACATGACCTGTTGGTGTGCCTTGAGGACTGGGTTGGGAAACACTGGATTAAAGCATTGTCTTCTTAAAGCAACCTTGTCATAAAAAAAAACATGCATACCTGGAGAAGAAGACTGTGAATGCTTACCTTTCCAACTATCTGTGCTACAAGAATGCTGTACTGTTCAATAGATATTTCCCTCTGTATTCAGTAGGGAAACTGACCCTTCCTGGAGTGTGGATGTCCTTGGACCCCCACAGATCCCACTGGTTCCTCCTGCTCACCTCCACTTCATTACACCACAATTCTTTTACACTTATGTCGATTTAGGGACCTTTTTTAATGACAAGGGCCCTTTAATGTAAACCTTAAAGGGGTTGTAAAGTCTCTAGGTTTTTCCCCTTATGCATTCTATGCATTAAGGTGAAAAACCTCTGCTACTGCAGCAGCCCCCCAGAGCCCCCCTTATACTTACCTGATGGTTGCAGCAGCAGGGACAAGCACAGCAGCTCCAGCCGGTGTCTTGGGTCCTCATTGGATAGATTGATAGCAGCAGGAGCCATTGGCGGGGGGGCCGAGTGCTACTGTCTGTGTCAATGGACGCAGCAGCAGGACACAAGAGTGTGCCTGCACAAGTGCCCCGAGGGAGAGCGGCTCTCCAATGCGGCACTCGGTAAGAGGAGTAGCCAGTAGCGGCGCTGAGGGACCCCAGAAGAGGAGGATCAGGGCCACTCTGTGCAAAACCCGTTGCACATGGGAGGTAAGTATGACAAGTTTGTTATTTTTAAGGAATAAAAACGAACCTTTTAGTGAAATATGGTGAATGCCATTATTAAACTATCATGCAGACTTGCTGACTCCAATAACCCAGTACGTATATCGGGCAAAGTCCAAAATCCGTAACTACATATTTTCCAGATGCGATGCAGGAAACGCAGCGATTCTTGTGCGTTTCCCACATCACATCAGTGTGAGCCGAGCCTTAAAAGTCCACATTTCAGACTAAATTTTCAAAGTTGAAATTTTGATGGTGACATCTCCGCGCTCCTCTACAAATCTGAAAACTGCCACTGAATATTCATGATTTCCATTACAGTTTGTATTTTTCCAGAGTAATCATTTTTTGTTTGTTGTCTTGTGTTTATAATCTTATTCTAGTTAATACGCAAGCACTTAATTGTATTAGTCTAATGATTACATTATATTATATTATAATGACATGATGAAGCATGTCAGGTGCACTAAGTATCAGTGATCACAGTCCTCCTAATAAATTCCTCAGGTGTTGGCTTAATATGAGACTATCTCCCACTGAGCAGACATGCGACTTATAAAAACACAGAGCTGGGGAACATACTAATTGATGTTGCGTCATTTTGCTGTTCACTGCTAAATGTATTTCCCAATTAAACCTATTTGGATAAGTGAAGTTAATTTCTTTTAGCCCCCGTTCACACCGGTGCGACTTGTCATGCGATTTGACAAGTCGCACCCTATGTCGGCAATGGAACTGTTCAAATCAGTGCAGCGCCAACTTTGCGTTTTTTGCGGCCAATTTGAAGAAACATTTCTGAATTATTTTTTGTGATTTCAGGTGCGACTTGCATTGACATCTGTGCATGGAATCGCACAGATGTCAGCCAAGTCACACCTGAAGTCACACCGACATACGGCTTTGAAATAGAAAATAGTGTGATTTCAAGTGAAGTTGCATGATTTCAAAGCTGCATTCAGTGTGAACTAGGGCTCAGGGCTCGTTTATACTAGTGGCAAGGACTGCCTCGCTTCTGAAAAGCAATCAACACTTCGATCACTTTTCAGAGGCATTTGACAGGCGGTTGATGTGTAATACTGCTTACATGCTGCACCACATCGCAACTGCATGCAATTCATGCCCTGCCCTGGTAGTGAAGCAAAGCATGGCCGTGGCATGTGTACACCCCCAGCTGCTGCCTTTGCAGTTTAAGGAGGAGAGTTCAGGGGGGAAGGGGGGGGTTGGGATAAAAACGCATCTCAGCCATGTGTTTGTACCATTTCCCAACCACATACAAGCCCTTGGAGATGTTTTTTAGCTGTTTAGCTTTTAGGCCCCGTTCACACCTTAGCGCCTATGATTTTGGATCGTGCTGAAAACGTAGCAAGACGCGCATTTGGGTGCCATTCCTTCTTAATTACACCCCGACAAAAACAGGTGTTTTGTCGCACAAAAAAAAAACAGAAGAGGGCTCCAAAGTGATGGCAACAGTCTTCTGCACTGCTGCTGCACACCCTTAGAATCCTGGAAGACTGTCTCCATCACTTTGTCCACTGATGGAACAGTTTGAGCCTTCTTCTACTTTCTCTATTTTCATCTTGACTACAGGGGGGCCAACTGTTTGCAAAGAGCGCATGGAAACCGTATAGCGTGCATGCGCCATTTTCAGCACTGAACATCTGGAAGAGCGGCTTGGTGCAGCGATAAACTTTCATCTCTGTACGGTCATTCCTTCCATGTCGGGTCATGAACTGTTCAGACTTCCCTCATAAGCATGCTATAGAAAAATTACCTCACAAATCTGATTGGTCACTATGGCCGACAAAGAAACATTACGCACATTTTTTGCACAGGGTTCATTATCTGTGCTTACATATCGGTTCCTTCTTCATCAGACCCAACTTAACAATATAAGTCTATTTTAAGTCCACTAGTATAAAAAAAATCAGCTGCCTTTCATTATAGAATTTTTTTGTGGCTATAAATATTCTACCTATACAGTATACGCCTTTGTTCTGTGATGTTTATTGTATGTTCATTCTATATACCAACATTCTTTGTAGGCAAAGCACAGTATGACCAAAGCTATTACATGCATATTGTTTTACAAGGTATAAATTGTCAAATTTGGGCTTTTTAATGTATTTTTCATGCATTATTTTTATCAACATGTATCGTTTTGTAAAGTGGTAACTATAGTCCATTCCTATCAGTGTTTCAGTGAAATAATATATATATGTATATAAATATATATATTTTAAATAAAAAAGGAAACGTTGCTCACTGTGTATTTATTTTCATTGCACATATTGTTTAGTTAGGGACTACGTGTTTCGGGGATTAACCCACATTTGTGACCTGACGAAGGGGTTAATCCCCAAAACATGAAGTCCGTTACTGATCGAGCTCCGGCATTTTCCCTCATCTTTCCTCCCCTTGACCTGTGGTCAGATGACTGGCTTGAGCCCGCCGGTAATTGGCGAGGTGTTCCTGTGTGCACGGACCCAAAAGCAAGCTCCAAAGTCAGCTTCCACCGCTCTCCTGGTTGGGCTTACTAGCTTGCACCATCTACCCGATCATCGGGAACGTTGTCTGCCATTTTCCTCCCCCCTCTTGGGCTCCCAGCTTACGATTAGGAGCACCAAGACTTTGCACAGCCTTCCTTCATTTGGGTTCCTTCATCTGGATGTGGGACAGCCATCCATCCATCCCTCCTGAGGCACTGTGCCCACAGGGCACATTCCTTTCCACTGCCCAATACCTGTTTTTTAACTTTATGTATTTTGGCATATGAATTGTCCTATCTGCCATTAAAGATTGATCTTTTTAAATACATTGTTTGTTTTACCATTCATCGGAACAGTGCTCACTGGGTTGAATTTTTTGTCTTATCTCATTTGAACTTCTGAGTCTGGGAGCAGCGGCTGGACTTTTGGTATACTTTATTTAAAGGTATGCTTGGTTACCAATTTTTGTTCCTGGCCCCTGTTTGTTTATACTGCACAGTATAAGCAAGGAAGCTCATACCTCTGCAGTCTATAAATGTGCTTTTACTATACAAAAATGCTGTACATACAAAACGATTACAATATTAGGAATACAATTCAAGTCTGACAGATATAACAAGCAAGATGCCCAGCAAATAAGCAGAAACTATGGTCTGTAACAGTAGAAATAAGCTTTAAATTGACTTAACTCTGGTTACTGTGTGTTTGTGATCTCCATTGACAATGAGGACTCTCCATAATGCCTTAAGACCAAAGGAAGAAAGGTCTGTAACCTGGCAGAAGACCTGAAGACGCTGTTGCCTGATCCTCAGCAACTGCTTAAGAAGCCTGAGTCCTTGTTGTCAACGGAGATTACAAACACACAGTAACCAGGGTTAAGTAAATGTAAAGCTTATTTCTACTGTGAGGCAAAAATAACACTGCCTGCAGAGTTTGGCAGGCGTTAACGTTTTGCAACTGCCTCCGTTCACTTCTATTGAAACACACCACAACCCCACCTTAAATGCACTGCAATCCTGCCTATGACAGATTACAGTGTGATGGCAAAGTGTCAAAAGTGATCATTTCCCTTTTTAGCCTTGTACAAAAAAAAAAAAAAACACAGGGAGTTTGAGAAGAAGTGTTTCCTGATGCAACATGAATGCATGTAAAACACATCCTGTGTAAAATCCAAGTGTAAAAGAGCCCTTAGGGCACAGGTGTCAAACACAAGGCCCGGGGGCCAAATCCGGCCCTCCGGGTCATTTCATGTGGCCCTCACACCTTTCCTGCAGCTGCAGCACTCCCCTCATCTCCACCACCCCCTGTCTCAGCAGTCGGCCACTGAGGGGAGGACAGAACTCCTTCAGATCCTGCTCCTCTATGTGCAGCTGCTGCACCCCCTCATCTTCACCTCCCCTGGTCTCAGCATTTAGAAGACTTCAGCTCTCCTCTGTTCCTCCTCTAGACCCTGCACTTTCTGCTTCCCAGCTCCGTCCCCACTGTGATGCAAGGACGGGTGGGGGACCCTTGACTTCTGATGATGGGGGGGGGGCTCTTGGCATCCGATGTAAGGGGGGTAGTGCTCTGGACATCTAGTCTTACATATACAACCGGCCCTATCAGGGCGACCATAATGCTGATACGGCCCACGATGAAATCAAGTTTGACACCCCTGCCTTAGGGTATATTGCCACTCCACTGGAGGAGCAATAGAGACACATTTGTTCAGCAGCATTGTCAGTTTGGGGAGTGGGTAGTGATAGACTATCAGCTTTAGATGGACTTGGCTAACAAATTAAAGACAACACACCTGTGTAATGCTACAATAAAAAATGCCCCTCATTGCACACACATAGATCTAAATGGGCCTTCAAGAAAAGCTGTGGACGGTTCATACTAAACCATTCCCCAGGTCATATAAATTGTTTGACTTAGACCCACTATCTTCCTATTGACCTAAGAATCCACCTAGATTTGGCGCCAAAAGAAGGGAGTGGGGGAAGGAGAAGGGGGACCAGAGAGAAAACGTGGAAGCTATGGGCAACATGTGCATAATAATCCATTGTTTTGGGGATCCCAAGGTGCCCTGAGTGTAGTCTATTGATAGTACATGGAGGTGCCTCTCTATAGACTGGCGAAAAATTTGACAAGTAAAAACAGCCAACATATTTTTATAGGGCTTGTTCACACAACTATCCTTCTAACTGGAAAGGTTTTGTTTGGAAACAGGAAAAATGTAGTTTGATATTTTTAAATGGCATTAGCTTCCTTCTCTCCTTTGTGGCATATACGTCTCATCTCTTTTTTTCTCGGGGAGCTGTAGACCAGTGCTTCTCAACCTTAGGAAGGCCAAAGCCTGGCAAGTTCTTTCAAGACCTTCTATGCCCCAATATGGCCTTGATTAGCGGGTAGATTGTAATTGGCTTGTTGCTGAGCCCCATTCTAAACCTACTCTACTCCATACCATAACAAACAAAAAAGAGTTTGGATACACACGAAGTCCATAACTTATTGTCATAGGAAGCTATAGGACCAATCCATTAAAACTGTAGTGAAGAAAAATAGTACTCAAATTCTCATTTAATGCTTTCCGAAAAATAGATGGTGAAATCTGATTGGTTCCTATTTACTACAACTTTAGTTTTCTGCATATTCTCAATTCCTAATACAGGATCAGTCTGGGGGCTAACACCCTTTACCATGGGATACAAATATACTTGAGCACTCCATCGCAAGACCCTGGGTCCCAACATTTATTACTACACTGGCCATTGAGAAGGGTTTTTAGAGACTCAAGAACCCTTAAGCTTCTAGTATCGTCTTTAGTTAGGAGAACCTCCTCTAGATCTAGGGTATAGGTACTGAAATAGTTGGTTAGATTTGATTAATTTGTTATTGTTTATTGCTGTTGCCATTTTGCTATTGTTATTTTGTTAGGTATGTAGCCCAAATAAATGCTCCTTCTTCAGCCTTGGTGTGTTAGAGGGCATGGCATCTGAATCAAGAGACACATCAACGGTTCCTTTGGAGGTAAGCGCTACACGAGTATATACCTTATGCTGGCCACCCTCCAGTGCTGACACATACAACATCCATTCAGTGGATTGCACCCTGCCCTGTCAACCCACTGTAGCTCTCTTTTAAGGGGTTATGACAAATGGCCCTCTCCCAAACAGGATATTGCAATAAACCTGTAAGTAAATAAGAGAACCTCAACCTCCACTATGTGGAAGGGTGGGTTTGATGATAAAGTTGGCAGTGCCTCCACCCAGGACCAGGCCTCTGTGAGAAGAGAGGATTCCCTTCCTGGGTAATGAACCAGTGATCTAATCAAAGTAGCCAGAAGCCAGAATATAACATTGACCATAAGTATATAGATGCACACCAGTATGAACATAATACGAGTTTTATATAATAAAATTTCAATAACAGTACATACATCCAATGTGCAAACAAGTCATATTAGCAAAGGGCCCAACAGGAGCCCTGGTGGAATTGTGCAAATATACCCAAGTATATATAGTTATTAATTAAGATACCTCCTGATGAATGTTGCAGTAAAGTCCAGTTGCAGGGGCTTCTGAGGATTATGCGTAATGCTGGGTCCGTCTAGATAACAACGACCTAAAGACGACAGCAGCGATGGAGATCCTCCAGCTGTTGTTCAGCCAGCTTGGAAAGCAGTTTCTCACCAGCAGGAACTTAGAATCAGCCTATCTACTCCACATTTTAGTCCCCAGTAGATTCTAATCTGCCATGCAGCCAGACCTCTAACTACCTAATGGGCCAATGGATGCCTAACCCAGCTCTAACCTATGATGGTTATTCAGCCCTAAGCTAAAACTAGCTATAGAATCCAAGACAGGGTTAAAGCGGAGTTCCACCCAAAAGTGGAACTTCCACTTTAAGTGAAGGTGACCCCCTGACACCATTGGCATGTCATTTTTTTTTGGGGGGGGGGCCTGTTTTTTACAGGTATCCAGCTCCTGCTTCCTCCACTGGCACAGCGGCACCGGAAGGAAGTTCACCTCTCCCCCTTCCCTCCCGGCGATCTTCTGGGGCACGTCACAGGTCCCCGAAGATACACCGGCCATTCACTGCGCACAGCGCGGCTTGCGCATGCGCAGTGTGCACCCGGCTTTGAAGCCAAAGCCGGGCACCCACACTTGCTATGCTGGTGCCGCGCAGAGGAGAGGGAGAGGAGTGAGGCAGCAGGCGGCCGCATCGCTGGAACGCGGGACAGGTGAGTGTCTGATTATTAAAAATCAGCAGCTACTTTTTTGTAGCTGCTGACTTTTAAAAGCGTGCAACTCCGCTTTAACTGAAATACAGGAGCTGCATATAAACTTTATTGCAGTAAACAGGTTTATCTAGTGATATACTGGAAGGTGACCACTACACACATACAGCAGCACAGACCTAGCTATCTAGCACAATGCATGTGAGATAATAATAATAGGACAGAGACTCATCTGTCACTAGGATTCAGATTAGGAAGTTATGGGCAGCAACAGTTAAACAGCCAGGACACAGGAACAATTACCTGTTTATCTGCTTTTGGCCTTCTAAAAAATACATCAGCAGCTCCTGTATGGATAGTCCCGTGACCCAATTCTGTCTCTACTTGATGGAAACGTCACTTTTATAATATCCCAGTTCTACAATTGAGGTTTCTGACCCAGCTAGCAGGGACAGGAAGTTCCTGTCTATACCCAAAAAGTCTAGCTGTCAAAATGAGACAAGAAATCAAGGCCTGCCAGGAGGGAGTCTGTTCCAGTACCAGGCCATGGTCTAGTAGAACCACTGTTGTAGACAACTTGATGTTTTTCCAAGTTCAACATAGCTTACTTGTGTTAAATCTGACATCTCAAACTAAAAAAAGTTTGCTTTTCATTTTCTCGTTACTTTTTGTGAGTGGTTATTTTTGACAAAAATAAATAGAAAACTATTGCTGAACAGAATATGCAAAACGTGTCATTACAATCGTAAAGAGAACCTGTCATAACCTATCATAACCTGTCACTTATGCAAAATCTGACTATTCAGTCTGAGTTAGCTCTGTGAAATATTTATTTTTGTCTCCGTATTTAGTTTACTTCCTCTGAGCCTGACACATCAAAGGAACCCATCAGCATAGAAATGAGGGCACTGCTATTTGTTGTGTGTTTGTTGCAGGGCTGTCATCATTGTTGTTCCCTCATTCACCTAGAACACATCTGTGCATATCAGGTATCAGACACCCAATATAATAATAAGGGTTCTGTTACAGCGATGCTATTGGGCTCATTTACTAAAGGAATTGAGAATCGTCACACAATAAATTGTGTAAATATTCCTTCAATTATCCAATAAGTAAACAGGAATTTGCTTTTACCAGGATTGGATAGGTGAAATTAACATCTAAGGTGTGAAGCTTCTCAACTTCTTTAGCAAATCCACCTCATTTTGTAATAAAGGACACCTGGCCCTGGGGAAGGTACCTCCAACAGGTCAGCAATGGCAGCTCCCATGTTCTTATCCTGATCTCATTCAGAGTGCCAGTGGTCAGAGGTCAACTGGAGTCTGCCTTGTCCACTGTTTGACCTCACAAACTGACCCCTAGCCCCTAAGTGTGCATAATGACATTAAATAATAGACCCCTGTACATCTTTACACTCTTTTTACCTAAAGGGCTCTATTTTTGACCTCTGATTCCTGACACTCAAGTAGACGTGTCAGACTCTCATGAAGTAAATAAAGCTAAATAAGAAAACAAATATGTTTTATAAATAAGAATGCACAACTATAACATAGATAGGGTATATAAAATAACATTTTTTAGATAGTGTAGGAAAAGAAAGATACCCATTACATTATTTTTATCTTCCAAGTCCCATTGGGGAAATTTCCCTTAAGCTGGACATAGATGGGTAGAATTTCATACGAAAATTTTCAGGAAAAGAATGTTCTATGAAAGTTTATTCATTTTTCTAATCAACAGTGGAGTCAAATTGATGTTTGTTTTTTAACGCAGTGATGAGAAAATTCAAATGAGTAGGATGGAAAACGATTTTTGAATGAACACATTTCTAAGTGTATGTGGTTTTCAGTTAATAAAGTCCATTCATTCCAAAACCAAATGAGAATTTCCATACAAATTTCTCTAAGGCTTTTCCAAATAATTTTCATTGGAAATTCTATTAATCTATGGCTAGCTTTAAACTTTCTGCCCTAGACACACATCAGGAAGAGAGAAGAAATCTCTCTAAAGTAAGGGAAATCCAGTCTTGGACAGTTGTCTCCAGAACAGGTGAAGATGTCCCCTATATTCCTATTTCAGTGACAACTACATGTTTAGATGTTCCCTTACTTGCAGTCTCAGGGGCAATGGTCACCAACACAAATAGGCTTCATCTCTCCAGATGGGACATAGACAGCAATAAAAACCTGATAGAGGTTTCAACCCTTCTTGTTCTAAGAAAAAGGTTTTGGTTATTTGGGTTTCCACGTTTTACCAAGCTTTGATTAATCAAATTCATAGTGTGCCCTAGCTCCAAATTCCCTTTACTCTTCAAAAAATCTCAAAATCTGCCACGGGGCAAGATGTTTGCTGCAAGAAATTCCATCTTACTCCATATTTCAGAGACCAGATGTTTTAGGTGTGTGCTCATGATCAGTGACATTGCATGATACATACAATATCTTCATATGCTTCAACTATTATAAAAATAGCAGTTAGTGAAGGTACAAGACACAGAGGAGTGGAGCATAATTGGAATAACCCGTGCTCTATTATCACAGTATTATCACAGTATGCCAAAAAACAACTAAAACAATATAAATCGTCAATCGTCACGCCCCTGACGACGTCAATCTATGACGAAACGCGTCGGGAGGAGCTTAGGACGACACGCGGGAGTGATGCTAAGGACGCGGTAGCCATCTTGACAGCGGGAGTTTTCCAGGCTCTCGGTGAGCAGATACGTTCGTTGTACATCGTTTTAATGTAAGTGTTTTTAACCGTTTGCGTTAATAAACCTGTATTGAGATATTGCACCATGAGTCTTCCCCTTTGTTATCATTCCATATGATGACGATGAGATGACACTGGGAATCGAAGTTCTAGTCGGATGACACATACCAACTTGATGTTACATGCCAATTTGGATTTCTCTTGCCAGAGGGCGTTTCTGACCCCTGTAATAAGGGTCCTGTGGTTCTGGTAAGAGACAGTGTGTTTGGTGTTGGTGACGGGCTGATTTGATCTTCTTTTCCATCCGGAATTTTAAGAGTGAATTTATGGACTGAATTTGCATAAGTTTTGAACTTTCAGCGCTGCACCTTATACTCTTTGTGCACCTTAATGCATTAATAGATAGCTTACAGCTTTTTATCTTTGGCAATCCCCTATAAGAAAAAAATAAAACACAAAGCTCGGAAGAAGACAGATTTTTTGCTAAATGAAAAATGATGCTGTGTGGGTTTTACCACAAATGGTTCACAGTCCCATCTTCTTGAAAAATATGCTTCAGAATTTTTCGCACCTAGAGAGTGAAGAAGTGGGTGCGGCAAGTGGGAACAAAAGATTTCCTGTGTTCACAGAATAGAGACAGCTGGCCGTGTTTTAGTAGTAAATGCTACATAGACATTACATGAATCTATTAAGTCTAGAGGTGATCTTTAAAATGTATACATGTTTGATTAAAACCTTCAAAATTCCTTATAATGAGCTCCACCCACAGTATATTTGTACGGAAAATGAGAAATGTGACATTTCCCTGCCTGGACAGTTGTTCTATGTTAGCTTCCAGTTTAGACCTATGGTGGTTTGACTGTGACAGCTGACTGCACTACTAGACTATTAGTCACGATCCCATATACTTGACATTTCTGTTGGATCAGCTGACCATATTGTGCCTATGGTGATAGGGAGACCCCCACCAGTTATTGGGGAACACTGATCAGACAGGATAGAAAACTGATTTCAATCACTATTGCTGTTTCCTAAAGTAAGTGGTGGAAAGGACTGCCAGGGGTGGGGATAGGGTAATACTAGGTTATATATGGTTAGTGGAATTGGGGGGGGGGGGGCAGTTTTATAGTAAAGTTGTCCAGTAAAGACTACATTCCACTGGTCAATTTATTTGCGAACACAAGTATAGTGTGGTGTGGCGGCAATAACACACACAGTCTGAAGTTGTATTGAAATAATGTAATGACAGTTCACAATAAACCCAGTGGGAAGGCAACCCAACCGGTGACACTCACAGGTCCAACAGTATGCAGAGAGGAGGTTTCACCCAATTTGACAGCGCCTGTTAGGAGGGTCAGAGTGATGCCTGGCCCAAGCGGGAGTTGTGAGCCCTACACTTTCCAAACTCGTCAGGAACCTTTCCCTGGCACTAGTTCTGCCCCTAATAGGCGGGGTACCTTTCCCTACTCTACTCACTTGCAAAATGTGGACCAAGCCAGGGAGATGGCTGCGAGGGTCACATGGGGTGGCATCATCTAATTGGATATCTTCCCCAGTGACCCAGGAAACCATAGAAGAACCGTGTTCCTCTAGAAGAGAGCCACCTGCAATGGAGAAAGTAGACTGCACCTGCCTACAAGCTCTTGTGTTGCTTCCATAACTTAGGTTAAGTAGAATTTCAGCTGAAAGTGACCAGCAAATTTGAAATTTTGGCCATTAAGTTTCCTTATGCCTAGTCTTTCCAACAACTAACCATGTATATTATCTTTAGGGATTTGTTAAAGTGATTTGGGCAAAATAGCAAAAATGGCAAAAGAAGATCTTCTCTTTTTTGTGTATTTAGAAGGTATGTATTTTTGGGATGTATTTAGTATAATTTAGTTTATTTAATTTGTAATGCAGTATGGCCACTAGATGACACCACCACAGGAAATAAGTGTGCTTCTCAGTGCCATCTAGTGGCCATAATGCAGTATTTTCCACATTCACACATTTGATTTGCAGAGAACATAGGAGTACAAGTGACCCCCTGATCTTTCCCAGAGATCCTCTATTATCACTTGCTCGATCGCATCTCCAGTTGTGCATAATAGCAACTGTAATTATGGCGGTAACGTACATATCCCATAATGTACAGGGCTTCAATTCCTCAAATAAATGCCGCAAGGCCTTTCTTCACTACAAACGGCTGGGAGCCAAAATAATTCTCCTGCAGGAGACACATTTCTCCTAAACTAGCCACCCTCATATTTTCATAGAGCATATAACCATTTGTTTTATACTCTAGCCTTGAATAAGGTCAAAGGGGTAGCCATTTTCTTCCATCAATCCTTAGCCTTTCAAGTCCAACAAATTTATAAAGATAAGGAAAGTAGATACATTATCTTGAAGGGTAGTCTGGCAGGCCGTGATCTGACCATAGCAAATGTGTATGCTCCCAATGACAACCAAGCAACATTTTTTCAGGAATTTTTTGAAGTCCTCGGCAAATATCACACTACCCATTTGATTATGGGAGGAGACTTTAATCTAGTCTCTCAACCTGAACTAGACTGAAGCAGACCCAACCACAGATCAGGCGTTTTTCCTAAAATCATGGTTAAACAACTAAACTCACTCCAACTCATAGATTCCTGGAGGGCACTTAATGTTGGAGCATGCGACTACACACATTATTCTCATCCCCATGATTCATACGCCAGGCTGGACTACCTCTTCTGCACACCAATTATTTTAGCCAACTCCCAAGATGCCTCTATCCATGTCTGCACATGGTCAGATCACCATATTGTGTCCTTTTCAAATACAGTAATGGGTCTATCTACCACCCCTTATTCTTGGAGACTGAGTCGTTGATCGAAGACCCAGGCACATGGGCTATTATAGATGGCCATTTAACTGACTACTTTAGGCTTAACTCCACACCGGACACCCCAGTCACCACACTCTGGATGGCCCACAAAGTGGTCCTTAGGGGCCATCTTATCAAAATGGCATCGGATAGTAATAAAGCCAAATGGTCTTCAAAACTGAAAAATTATTTTGCTGGTCCAAAGCCAAATTCCTATTGCATAGCAACGCCTATACAGTGATGTTCACAAGGAAATTGAACCATACGCTTAAACCAAGACACACATATAGGCTGAGAACACAATCGGGCCAAGTTGCTTCACATCCCAAAGAAGTTACAGACATTTTTCAGAAATTCTACAGTGCCCTGCTATCTCCCCCCAACTCCTCCATCTCAGCTGAATCTCTAGCCTGGCTGGATGATCTCCCGATCCCCACATTAACACAATCCCAACAGAATGGATTGAACGACCCCTGTACTGAAGATGGTCAAAGAAATTATTTAGACCCTAAAAACAGGCACGGCCCCGGGTCCGGACGGGTACTCCGCCTTATACTATAAACAATTCTCTGATCAATTAACTCCTAAACTAACCGCTTTATTTAACTATGTACTGGGGAGGTGGACATTTCCCAGAGGAGTTGCTGTTGGCAAATATGTCCCTGATCCCTAAACCAGGCAGGGATCATCTGGACCCAGCCAATTATAGACCTATTTCAGTCATGAATAACGATCTGAAGATTTTTGGCAGATTGCCGGCCAATAGATTGGCAGCAGTGATCCCTAGATTAATATCACCCTTTCAATCTGGATTCATACCAGATAGGCAAATCACGGATAATATAAGACTTGCAACTAACATAATACAGGATGCCGACAGCAGCTCCTCTCCTCTCCTGCTACTGAGCTTAGACATACACAAGGCATTCCACATTGTATCTTGGGAATACCTAGCAGCGGTCCTACAAAAATTTGGCCTTCAAGGAGAATTCTTCCACGCAATTAAAGCTTTATACACAAACCCTCAAACAAGAATCCGGATCCAAGGTAGCAATTCAAATTTCTTTAAACTGGGTAGGAGCACCAGACAGGGGTTTCCACTCTCCACTTTATTATTCGCGTTGACCATTGAACCCCTTGCCCTTGCTATCCTAACACATCCAAATATTTCAGGATATATAAAAGGGTAATCGCAGTACAAGCTAATTATGTATGCAGATGACATGCTTCTGTTTATCTCCAATCCAACCATCTCCCTTCCTAGTCTACTTCTGACACTCCACGATTTCTCAAAAATATCTGGCCTCTCCATCAATCTTTCAAAATCTATAGGGATGCCAATTAACATACCTATGACGCAATTCCAAGCCCTTAAGCTACTTTCACACTGGGACGGGCGGGCGGTAGCAGTAAATTCCCGCTAGTTTCAATGGGGATTTACCGCTGTTATAGCGGCGCTACAGCCCCGCTATGCAGGTGAGAGCGGGGCGCTTTTAAACCCCAACAAGGGGTTAACAAGGGGTTAAAAGCCCCACCACACATTGCGACCGAGGCGGTGTACAGCCGCTTCAGGAGCGCCGTCCATTACTTTCAATGGAGGGGGCGGTGTAGGAGCGGTGTACACACCGCTCACCGCACCGCCCCAAAGATGCAGCTTGCAGTACTTTTCTTGCTGTCCTGCAAGTGCACCGTCCCAGTGTGAAAGCACTCGGGCTTTCACACTAGGGAGAATGGGGGGGGGGGTTTCAGGCGCTGCACAGGTGCTATCTTTTGCACCGCAGCGCCTGGAAAAATGTTTCAGTGTGAAAGTAGCCTTAAAGCCTCCTTTCCAATGGACCCATGAAGCCCTGTCATACCTAGGAATATATCTCACCCCCAATGGACAATCCCTCTTTCTGAAAAATTACCCCCCACTGATAGCTACACTTAGATGGACCCTGCAGACCTGGAATTCTTACTATATTTTTCAGAAGGATAACCGCAACCAAGATTACGATCCTGCCTAAACTGCTATATTTATTTAGGTCCCTCCCCATTAGAATCACAAAAGCCTATGTGAGATTGATTCATACAATTTGCGTAGCTACCCAATGGACATTTGACCTACATTGAAAATTTAGAGAGATCCCCCTCGCAGATATCAAACTCAGGATAGACTCTATCTGCAAGGCAGAGAAAATATATCATTCGATTTTCCATACTATACCCTTTTATGATAAAAAATGGTCTCCATGGTTCAGCCATAATGATATCTTTGATTAATCTCTCATGTCTCAGCTTTTAGTTCATTCTACCATTAGCATTTTACAATCATATGCTAGAGTTATTTTTTTCGACTCACGATGCGTCCCTCTTTGAATGCTATGTCACGTCATTCGCTCTGCTGTTCTTGTGTAACCTAGGATTTTTTGTGTTATTGTTGCAATCAACGCCTTCTCTTGTACCACCATGTATTATATTACAATAAAAGATTTGTAAACAGAATTTCAGAGAATATAGTCTGAGAACATTTGATTTTGCCCCATTCGCACAGAACAAATTTACATGCAGTTTTGACGGATGAACAGCAATATTATTTTTTTTTATAAATAAACCCATTGGTGTTCTTTGTATTTGCATGTTTTTGCTTTTTGTGTATTTGATTGTGTACTGTTTACCTTTTCGTCAGTGGCGGCTGGTGCTCCATTGGACGGGATGGGGGGGCGGCAGACAGACCTGACCACAGACATCCCCCACGTCGCTCCAGCCTGTCACCTCACACTAACCCTCCCCCGTCGCTTGAGCCCACGACCGCACACCATACCCACGACCCCCCGTCATCCCTGCACTTACCCCATGCAGTGGCTTCCCCCTCTGTCTCTTCCGTGTCCTGGCCGTCACTTTTCCTCCCGTCCAGTTGGGTCTACGGATTCCCGGCCAATGGGGTCTTAGGAATCGCGGCCAAGGGGGTCTCAGGAGCTGCTTCCTGATTGGCCGGAAGGAGAAACAGGAAGACATTAGTGGCTCTAATCATGTGCTTAAAAAAAACCCCAAAAACCCCATTGGAATCCATGCGTCCGGAGCCCTGCATGTAAATTAGGGGCTGGGCGCATGGATTAGGGGGGCGGCGCCCCTGCGCCCCTAATGAGCAGCCGCCACTGCTTTTTATATAACTTTTTTCTTTGAAAAAAAAAAAAGATATATACAATAATGAGGGTCTGTTTTGAGCAGAATAGTTTGAAGGAACTTTTGTAACCCTTGCAGATCTTTAAAGCTAATTGTATCCATACAAACCACCATAATTTTTCTTTTCACATTGTATCCAATACATGTAACCAAAAAGATGGAATTTCGCTGAAATCTACACATTTTCATCAAAGTTTTGGAGAAATGAAAACCCTAAAAGTTTTTCAGCCCTCATTACATTTCCAAAGTTTTTTTTATGTGTGGTTTTCTTTATAAAAACTTTTAAAAAAGAGAAAAAAACAAGGAGGGGAATTCAGAGAGACTTCAACAATCTGAAACATAAATACAATATTACTCGCACCGTAAGGTATAACAGGAAAGATGGCTCGGCACATCATGGCCCCACAATGAAATGTTAACTTGCATTCCTTTTTGATGTTTTAAAGGCACCCAAAAGATTTTATGGGGTGTGACCGCTTCATTTTTGCATAGAGTTCTGTTGAAACATTAGCGGCTGACATTGGGAACTGCCGCATCGCGAGAAATCAGCGGTAATTGGAAATACAGAAAAGCAGCATAAGTTCAAAGTTAAAAAGAAAAAGTCATTCATAATGCACCAGACACAAAATATCTAGAGAGAGATCAAACCTCTCATGCAGAAGATTGTATAATGAAAGGGGTCGATGAAGAAGGCGAGGCGGCGGGGGGGAGGGATGAAGACTAATAATTAGCGCAGGATTTATGTCGGAGATGGCAAGATTTATCAAACGTAATGGTGGATGAAAGCTTCCCATATTTCAGCGTAAAGAGATCATACCGCACTTCATTTATGGGCCACTTTTCTAACCATTTTAGCATTTGAAGTCAATCATTAATATTAGGTGTTACAGGAGATGGTTCACTGTAAATTGTGATGCCCCAGAGATGGATTAGAGAGCGTGGATTCTTATATAGCTGGGCTGAAGATATCCCTCAACTTTTTTAAAGGGGAATTACAAATTGTTACCGTGTTAAAAGAAAATTTGCAGTGAGAATATATGGAGATGACAATCATTGATCTGTCCTTCCACATTGCTAGCTCTGCACCCTACATTTGGTCTCCTATTTATATGCATATAAATACCTTTTGATATGCCCAGTGAGCTCCTAACTTCCTATTTGAGCTGATAAACACTTTGCTGCATTGACTTCTAAAATAGTGTTGTCAGCCCTAGTTCTTCTCTCCTGCACTACAGAACAGCTCCCTCTATCCTCATCTCCATAACCCAAAGGGGAGGTATTCTGTAGTGCATGGGACAAACAGAGCAGGGCTTATAACACTGCTTGACATTTCAGTGCTTTATGTTGTCCGCTCAGTGAAGCACTCACTGGGTTTCTGATAGATCAACAGGTATTTTTCTGTACTTGCAGCACTTTTAAAGAGACAAAACTTTGGGAAAGGCACATTTATTGTGTGCACACTGGTGTGATGACAGACATTGCATGTGATTCGCAGCGCGTTGCTGTTCACATCACATTCGATGTCTGTGTGATGCAATTTCAGCCATACAGATAGTATGGCTGAAATCGCATCACATTCAGACCAAACTCGCACAGGACCCTTTTTTGCGCCTGCACCGAATCGGATCGCATGGGTGTTCACACCTATGTGATCCAATTCATACCCGAACTGTCAGTTCGCAGTGCGATATGCGAGATGAAATTGGAGTGTCATTAACCACTTCAATACTATGCACTTAGAACACTTTCCTACCAGACCAATTTTCAGCTTTCAGTGCTGTTGCGCTTTGAATGACAATTGCGCAGTCATGCGACACTGTACCCAAACACATTTTTTATCATTTTGTTCCCACAAATAGAGCTTTCTTTTGGTGGTATTTGATCACCCCTGCGGTTTTTATTTTTTGCGCTACAAATAAAATAAAACCGAAAAACTTTGTAAATAAGTACATTTTCTCAATCATTGATGGGCACTGATGAAGCTACAGTGACGGGCACTGATGAGGCAGTACTGATTGGCACTGATGAGGCGGCACTGATGAGATGGCACTGACGGGCACTGATGATGAGGCACTTCTATGCAGCAATGATGAGCACTGATAGGCGGCACTGATAAGCACACTTGACAGGCACTGATAGGTGGCACTGATATGCAGCACTGACGGGCACTGATATGCAGCACTGATGGACACTGATAAGCGACACTGATGGGCACTCATAGACGGCACTGATTGGCACTGATAGGCGGCACTGGGCACTGATAGGTGTATGTCGGTCTGTCTGACAGAAACTGTTCGGATCACGGAGCTCGAGCACATGGCTGGATAAGGAGGTGAGATCCAATGATGACTCTGTGTAAGGCAGCAGTGTGATCCAAGGGGGAAGCTGACAGAGAGCCGGAGCATTGTGTGTATAAGGCAGCAGTGTGATCGGGGGGGGGCAGAGAGCCAGAGAATTGTGTGTATAAGGCAGCAGAGTGATCGGGGGGGCAGGGAGCCAGAGCATTGTGTGCATAGGGCAGCAGCGTGCTCCAGGGGGAGGGGGGCAGAGAGCCGGAGCATTGTGTGTATAAGGCAGCAGTGTGATCCAGGGAGAGGGGGGCAGAGAGCCGGAGCAGTGTGTGTATAAGGCAGCAGTGTGATCCAGGGGGAAGGGAGCACAGAACCAAAGCATTGTGTGTGTAAGGCAGCAGTGTGATCTAGTGGGCGGGGGAGGGGCAAAGAGCCGGAGAATTGTATGTATTAGGCAGCAGTATGATCCAGGGAGAAGGGAGCACAGAGCCAAAGCATTGTGTGTATATGGCAGCAGTGTGATCTACGGGGGAGGGGAGTAGAGAGCCGGAGCATTGTGTGTATAAGGCAGCAGTGTGATCCAGTGGGCGGGGGAGGGGCAAAGAGCCGGAGAATTGTGTGTATTAGACAGCAGTATGATCCAGGGAGAAGGGAGCACAGAGCCAAAGCATTGTGTGTATAAGGCAGCAGTGTGATCTACAGGGGAGGGGAGTAGAGAGCCGGAGCATTGTGTGTATAAGGCAGCAATGTGATCCAGGGGGAAGGGGGGCAGAGA
>BLSH010288734.1:706298-728167 GCA_018402905.1 Glandirana rugosa
TACAAGGCCGAGAGACGGGGGGAGGGGGACCTAGTATGACGACAGAATATGTGTATTACGCCAGACCATTGTGTATATAAGGCAGCAGTGTGATCCAGGGAGAGAGGGGAAGGGAGCCGGAGCATTATGTGTATAAGACAGCAGTATGATCCAGGGGGAGGGGGGCAGAGAGCCGGAACATTGTGTGTACAAGGTAGCAATATGATCCAGGGGGAGGGGGGCAGAGAGCCGAAGAATTGTGTGTATAAGGCAGCAATGTGATCCAGGGGGAGGGGGGCAGAGAGTCGGAGCATTGTGTGTATAAGGCAGCAGCGTGATCCAGGGGGAGGGGGGGGGGGCAGAGAGCCAAAGCATTGTGTGTGTAAGGCATGTAAAATTCATGTTAGTGGTCTAAAATTGTGAGTTTAGCAGTCCGTGAGGTCCGAAAGGTTGGCCACCACTGCTATAAAGGGTGGAATATGCAAATGGATTCCCATTCCCGATTCCACTGCCTGAAGTGTTATGCGTTCAGAGATTTAGAAAATATTCATTAATGCTAACAGATATTTTGTGTGATCTGGCTTATAATTTCAGCTAATCACTGAAAAGAAAATATGAAGTCACAGTCGGGATAAGTGCCACTTTCTCTCACTGGGAGAGTCACAGAATTTTTCCCCGCTGGTCTTTCTCGAGAGAAGAGACATCTTTCCTTTTATGACCACCATTACTTTGTTTCCTATGTGTAATTCAGGTCATAGAAGCATAGTCAGTGTGTGTTCTCCTCATCTCATAAATCATTCATGAAACACAGAATTGATTTCCCCATATCTCATCTTAGGCTCACGGTTGTCATCGCTTCCTGTCCTGAAAACTTTCTGAATGTATAAATTCTCGTACTACTGGGGTTGATGAATAAAAAAGATAAGACTAAATTAAAACGTGTGATTGCAATGTTTGATTAGAGGAAACTTGCAGTAAAGTCACAATGTAGGTTACTGTTGACATTTATTTGGGACAAATAGGCAAATTTGGACTTCACTGGGTGCATGCTTATTCTGGGTCAGTGGCCCAATGTAAAAAATCATTCCTCTTGCTACAAATTTGATTTAACCCTCATGGAAGTGTACACACTGTCTCACATTTAAATAGGAATTAAACCCAAGAATGAAAATTAATATCTCGCAACTTACCAGCATTTACAGTGGGTACGGAAAGTATTCAGACCCCCTTGAATTTTTCACTCTTTGTTATATTGCAGCCATTTGCTAAAATCATTTAAGTTAATTTTTTCCTCTCATTAATGTACACACAGCACCCCATATTGGCAGAAAAACACAGAATTGTTGACATTTTTGCAGATTTATTAAAAAGGAAAACTGAAATATCACATGGTCCTAAGTATTCAGACCCTTTGCTTAGTATTTAGTAGAAGCACCCTTTTGATCTAATATTTTGGGGATCCTCTGCCATTCCTCCTTGCAGATCCTCTCCAGTCATCAGGTTGGATGGTGAACGTTGGTGGACAGCCATTTTTAGGTCTCTCCAGAGATGCTCAATTGGGTTTAAGTCAGGGTTCTGGCTGGGTCATTCAAGAACAGTCACAGAGTTGTTGTGAAGCCACTCCTTCGTTATTTTAGCTGTGTGCTTAGGGTCATTGTCTTGTTGGAAGGTAAACCTTCGGTCCAGTCTGAGGTCCTGAGCAGTCTGGAGAAGGTTTTCCTCCAGGATATCCCTGTACTTGGCCGCATTCATCTTTCCCTCGATTGCAACCAGTTGTCCTGTCCCTGCAGCTAAAAAACACCACCACAGCATGATGCTGCCACCACCATGCTTCACTGTTGGGACTGTATTGGACAGGTGATGAGTAGTACCTGGTTTTCTCCACACATACCACTTAGAATTAAGGCCAAAAAGTTCTATCTTGGTCTCATCAGACCAGAGAATCTTTTTTCTCACCATCTTGGAGTCCTTCAGGTGTTTTTTTTAGCAAACTCCATGCAGGCTTTCATGTGTCTTGCACTGAGGAGAGGCTTCCATCTGGCCACTCTGCCATAAAGCCCCGACTGGTGGAGGGCTGCAGTGATGGTTGACGTTCTACAACTTTCTCCCATCTCCCGACTGCATCTCTGGAGCTCGGCCACAGTGATCTTTGGGTTCTTCTTTACCTCTGTCACCAAGGCTCTTCTCCCCTGATAGATCAGTTTGGCCGGACGGCCAGCTCTAGGAAGGATTCTGGCCGTCCCAAACATCTTCCATTTAAGGATTATGGAGGCCACTGTGCTCTTAGGAACTTTAAGTGCAGCAGACATTTTTTTGTAACCTTGGCCAGATCTGTGCCTTGCCACAATTCTGTCTCTGAGCTCTTCAGGCAGTTCCTTTGACCTCATGAGTCTCATTTGCTCTGACATACACTGTGAGCTGTAAGGTCTTATATAGACAGGTGTGTGGCTTTCCTAATCAAGTCCAATCAGTATAATCAAACACAGCTGGACTCAAATGAAAGTGTAGAACCATCTCAAGGATGGTCAGAAGAAATGGACAGCACCTGAGTTAAATATATGAGTGTCACAGCAAAGGGTCTGAATACTTAGGACCATGTGATATTTCAGTTTTTCTTTTTTAATAAATCTGCAAAAATGTCAACGATTCTGTGTTTTCCTGTCAATATGGGGTGCTGTGTACATTAATGAGGAAAAAATTAACTTAAATGATTTTAGCAAATGGCTGCAATATAACAAAGAGTGAAAAATTTAAGGGGGTCTGAATACTTTCCGTACCCACTGTAGATATGTAGGTTTTCTTTTTTAAAATAAATTAAATAAATCTGGGGATTGTTTGACACGCATTCCATTTTCTTTCTCTTTAAAGCTAAACATGCCACCTTTACCCAGTAGTCCCTGCATCACTCTCCACAAAATCCTGTGATGGATAGTGGGATTGATTGGTTGTCACCAGGTATTAATGCCCAAGACTTCATGTACATGGGATGCTTTTTCAACCTCCCCTGAACGATTTTTTGACAGCTAGAAACCAACGCTTAAAACGGCCATTTAGCTGCATTTTACATGCAACGTTTTGCCGCATTTGCGTCTAGAAGCATTTTTTTTTAAAAATGACAAACACCTCTAAATGAAAGGCTGCTAAACGCAAGTTAGGCGTTTAGGCACATTTACAAGCTGCTACAGGCATTTGGCGTTTCAAATGCCTCTGAACTTCCGACTGAACGCATTTTTTTTTGCTTTCCAAGAAAAGCCCCTAAACTCAACTGCCTAGAAATGACCTTAAACAACTCTGTGTAAATGTACTGATAAGATAACATTAGATGAGTTCAGGAGCAGCTGGAAAAAACGCCCAAATGCCTCTAAACGTCCGTTTACCAGCAGCAGTGTAAATGAGGCCTTAGTGGTACTAAAAAACTTCAATTGATTGCTGACTTTTTAGTAATATAGAGCAATAAAAGGGCAAATTGTATTTCTTTAAAATGCAAACAAAATATATCTACATCCCCCTGAAAAATCACACAGTATGAAAAGCACAGGTGTGAATGCCCTATTCAATTAGCTCATGTTAAAGGGAGACACTGCTTTTGCTTTTACACAAGCCCTTAAAGTGGACCTTCAGTCATTTTTCATCTTTCCATTTAATAAATCTTCTGCCCTCGTTGTTTCAACTTTGGATAGTAAAACATGTTTTTTTTCTGCCAGTAAATACCTTATACAGCCCACTTTCTCTTTGTCTGGTAATAATTGTAGGCTAATAACATCATGCACAGCTCTCCCTCTCACACTCATGAGAGTTTGCCAGCAGGGGGGTGGGGGCAGGTGAGTGGAGGAGGGTTGAGTCATAGGAGAGCTAAGAAGAGCTGCAGAGCTGGAGGGGGCTGGATGAGGGCGGAGATAACAGGAGACTGCCGAGATCCATGTGTATTCATTGAGAGAGGAGAAATATGCAGATGTCAGGAACCATGAAGCAGACGGAGACAGAAAATGCCATGAAATCACACCTTTCAATATAATAGTAAAAACAGTACAGACAAGAAAACGTAGTCAAATCATAGGCAGGGTTCGGTAGCCAAAGCGGATAGTCAGAACAAGCCAGTAAATCAGGAAGCCAGAGATCAGCGTAGCCAGAGGCAGAAAAACAAGATCAGGAACCAGAAGGGACAGCAACCAGGCAAGTCTTCAACAGGAACATACATAGCAGAGAGTCTCCAGATATGTCTGACCAAGGTGAAGGCGCAGAAGGAACCAGGCAGTTTAAATAGCCAGTAGGGGCTGGCTGTGGGCTGGACTGATGAGCAGGAAATGATCACCAGCTGAGCCACTGTGGAACGATGAGTGCTGGCAATTAACCGACAGCTGAGCAATCTGAGCACTGAGAGGGCTGAGTGCCCAGCCCTGACAGCAGGCAAGCAGTGGTGTGAGTGTGTCTGTCTGTATATATTTGTGTGTGTGTCTGTATATATGTGTGTGTTTCTGTATATATGTGTATGTGTGTCTGTGTGTGTGTATGTATATGTGTGTGTGTGTGTGTGTGTGTGTGTATATGTGTATGTGTGTGTGTGTGTGCCTCTGTGTGTCTGTGTAAATCCAGGAAGTAAACAGGCAACAGCTTCAGCTGCCCACAAATAAAAGGGCTGCAGCCAGACTTAGTGGAGGGAGATTTCTGCAGCAGATTTGGCAAGTACAGAATCACAGTATATATAAAATAATATACAAAGTGGTTGGAAGGAAGCTTCAGAATGGCAAAGATGTTTTTTATTACAAATTATGTGAGCAGACTGCAGTTCCTCTTTAATGTTACTAAAAATGACTTTTCCATTTCAGTCTGTAGTCAGCTATGATTTTACAGAATTGTCATAAAGTAAATACCGTATATTGCAATTTATCACTCCTAAAATGTGGTGGCTGCATAAGTTTTCTTTTCTTTTTTTTTCTTTTATCTTTGCCTGCTAATCCAGCGAATAACACAGTTCTTGCCTTTGGGTGGCTATGCTCACTGCTTCTTTGTGTCTATGGAGAGAGCCATGGGTGTCATCCAGGCTTCACTACAAATACACCCATCTTGCTCTCTATTACAGAGGATAATAATGTTATTTATTTACACAAAAAAAGATAATACTGTTTTTGCTGATAGTTCATCTCACAGGAAATGAAAAGGGCAATGCATTTTGAGCAAAATCAGCAGATATTTTTTTGCACTGGCTAAAAATGCCCTTCGCCTAAAAAATTTAAAAAATGCAGCCACCACATCTAAGAACTGATCAGCTGCAATATATTACATTTTTGTTTTGGGAGTTAGGTATATTTGGCTTATCCTCCCCTGTGGGGGTTCAGACCTTGCAACTTTTCTCATTACACGAAGTGGTCTGTTTATAAAAAAATTTGCTGTGCGAATGTTTCAGGATTTATCCCCGTACTGGGTTTAATATAATTTTTCAGTCAGCTCCATCTAGTGGCCATAATGCTGCATGTGCCTGATCGAGGTATTTCAGAAAAATACTGCATTATGGCTACTAGATGGTGCTAACGATTATAGGAAATAAACATATTACATACATTATGGGGATTATTCATGACAACTCTGCGAATGCTAAGACATTCACACTGCATTTTATTTTTATTTTTATCAATACACCCTTAAGGCTGCTTAGGTGACAAAAAAAAAGCAGACCCTTCCATTCAAAAATCTGAAAAAGGGAAATGGTAAGGTAAACAGCAACATTTTCAGAGCAAAGAAAGATTGTGCAACCATTAGCGGCAATAAGAAAAGTGACACAGACTAAAAAGAAGTGTTCTTCACACTTCTTTTTAGTCTGTGTCACTTTTCTTATTGCCGCTAATGGTTGCACATCTGTTATTCACACACAACATCTTTTCTTTCCCTAGAAAAGATGTTCTTCACACATTACATCTTTTCTTCATACATCTGGAAATAGAATAGAACACTTTACCTAAAACCGGGTGCGGAACCATACACCTGCTCTTCAAACATCTGGAATTTGTGTGTGAAAATACAGCATAGAGAAGAGCATGCATATGGTGTCGTTCTTCACACACAGTTTGCAGATGTTTTCAGAACAGTGATATTATATCACTGATATGATATCACTGTTCTGAAAACATCTGCAAACAGTGTGTAAAGAGCGAAACCATATGCCTGCTCTTCTCTATGCTGTATTTTCACACACAGATTCCAGATGTTTGAAGAGCAGGTGTATGGTTCCTCCCCGGTTTTAGGTAAAGTGTTCTAAACTATTTTCAGATGTGTGCAGAACAGATGTAATGTGTGAATAACAGATGTGCAATCATTTGCGGCAATAATAAAGGTGACACAGACTTTAAAATGAAGTGTGAATAACAGATGTGCAATGATTGACGGTTTCATTTAAAGTGACACACAGACTTTAAAAAATTGTGCAGAAGAGATGTGCACTGATTCCCGGTTTCATTTAAAGTGACACACACATTTTGCAGAACAGTGATATGGGTACTCCCGGCTTATTTATACTTTTTTGACACAGTTTGAAGATGATTTTAGAACAGTTCTATGGCCTCTAATCTTAATTAATACTTTTCAGACCCAGTTTTAAGATGATCCCCATTCACCTCCATTTTTGCTTTTTTAGGTTTTTATTTTTTTTTTAATATTTAAAGTTATTTCCCTGTCCCCATTTCTTTGTAGGGCACTTGTCCCACCCTTACCCCCATTTTCCTTCCTTTTGCAGACCTCCAGGACCTTCCTGGACTTTTTTACAGCATTTTTAAGATTTTTCATTAAAATTACCAGAACCCCGGACCCGAACCCGGACTTTTTTTGAAAAGTCCGGGTCCGGGTCCGGGTCCCGGACACCCCAAAGTTCGGTACGGACCCGAATTTTACAGTCCGGGTTCGCTCAACTCTAAAAACTACAAAAAAAAAAGTTTTGCCTTTAGTTATGCTTTAACCTCCCTGGCGGTATTCCCGAGTGTGGCTCGGGTGGAATTGCAGTACCATTAGCGGTAATCGGGATTGCATTGCTGGATCCAGGCAATGTTACTCACCTTGTCCCCTGGATCCAGCGATGTCCCCCACGGTGTCAGCGTGTCTGTCATCCGCCCGATGCCTCTGTGTGCCGGGCTCCGTTCCCTGCGAGCGTCGCGTCGCACGGGGGTGGAGCCCGGCGGCAAATTCAAAAAGTGAAACACACAGCACATACAGTACACTGTAATCTGTAAGATTACATTACTGTATAAAATCATTTCACATCCCCTTTGTCCCTAGTGGTTTGCCCAGTGCCCTGCGTGCACTTTTATATTATATATGTCATTCTTTCTGCCTGCAAACTTGAGAATGTCCATAGCAACCAAAAAGCGTCCCTTTACGTCAAAAGTGGTTTTTGATCGGCTAGAAAACACCGATAGTAAATAAGAATCATTTGCAGAATTGAGTGATACTGATTTTTGGGGAAATTTATCATCAGACACTGAAAGTGACGACAGCGACAATTCTGCAACTGAGCAAATTTCAGTGTTTTTGATTTGATTACATTATTGAATAAATTGTATTATAATTATGTTATTATTTTTATTAATTATTTATAGTTATTTATTATATTATAATTTATGATTTCATGTTTCAAACTTTATCATACCCGGGATGTCTACTAAACTCTTGTTTGGACAGATTTAAGTGAGCCATTCCTAAGAATTACAGGCCTACAATATAAAACGCAAAATTTCCATGCAAAATAATTGTACCGCTTTCAGCACCAAAAATCTGACATAATCATACCGCCAGGGAGGTTAAGGTTAGTTTCTCTTCCAGTCTCAATGTGTGGCCCCGTGTCCTCTTACACTCCCTGGGACTGAAAAGTTTCATACTTATCCTGGGATCACCATTGAGATATTTGTATATCACTATCATATCTCCTCTCAAGTTTCTCTTCTCCAGGTAGAATAAATTTAGCGCTTGTAGTCGTTCCTCGTAGTTGAGGTCCTCCAGTCCCCATATTCATTTTGTTGCCTTTCTCTACACTTTCTAGTTCCAGCACATCTTTTCCGAGGATTGGTGACCGGTACTGGATGGAATGTGGCCGAACCAGAGTTTTATAAAGTGGCAGAATATTCGTTTTATCTCTGGAGTAAATCCCCTTTTTAATGCATGCTAATATTCTTCTGGCTTTGCTTGCTGCAGCTTGACATTGCATGCGATTGCTCAGTCTGTCTTCTTCTAGGACCCCCCAGGTCCTTTTCCATCCTGGAATCCCCCAGGGATTGTCCCTCTAGTGAGTAATTTGCATTTATATTTTTAACCCCCAAGCGCATTACCTTACATCATCATCAAGCAACAAAGGTAACTTCCAGCTTTGTCTACTTGCCAGTGTGGGCCTGTAAAATTATTCCTACAAAAACAACCCTCCTGGCTCAGACTGCTGATCTGGTAATTTTTATAGATGCCATCATCATCAGGTAACTGCAGACTTTTCTGTAGAATTATTCCTACAAAAACAGCCCAATGGTTTAGGCGACTGATTTAGCAGCATTGGTAGATGCCATCATTTCTAGTATTAATGGCAGTTGCTGGTATTGCCTAATTGCCAGTCTGGGCTTGGGGGTAATTTTGTGGTGCTGTCGTCATTTCATTGTCAATTGGATTTTTATTGAAGTGTTTATTTACCATGAATACTGTTGTCAGGATAAACTCAAACTTGTATTTCCTGTGTCTGTTAATTCTGGGGCTCTAATCAGCAATGGATTTTATTTATATGAATCAGAATAAATTCCTGGAACAGAGGCCGGGGTCTCTACTAATGACTCAACAAGATTATGATGATCAGAACTGGAGATATAGTAATAAAAAAAAATCTAAATATTGGTCTTGGAAATTGACTCATTTTAGTATTGAAAGTTCTTACTCATAATCACATTTATTATCCAGACAGATGAGAATCTGCAGAACACGCAATTTTATATAACGTCTTTCGGTTTGTCCCAGTGATAAGTGATGAGGACAGCTTTATTTCTTCATATTGCTTTAATACAAGATGAACATAATTATAATCTTGAATTAGAGGAAACCTGTGTTGAGATAAATATATACATTCTAGTTAACTGGCTTTTATTCTGGTTCATTGGCTTCAGAGCTGAGTCACCAACCTGGAAAACCTGCAGGGCAGTGACTGCCGCTCATAAGGGGCACAGGGGCACCACCCCCTAATCCATGTGCCCAGCCCCTAATCTTCATGCAGGGCGCTGGATGCATGGATTTCAATGTTTTTTTTTTCTTTTTTTAGAAGCACGTGATTGGAGCCTGGAGCTCTAATTGTCTTCAAAAATGGTGGCCTCGGGGCGCAGTGCGCCCACCCACTTGTGGGACATTAGTGAATTAATATTCACGAATGTCTTCCTGCTTCTCCTGAGGGTTAAAAACTCCCCGCTGCCGCCCGAACAGCAGCAAAGTGCCACTAAAGCTAGGGGCGCTTTACCACTACCGCCCTGCCCATCCCAGTGTGAAAATGGCCTAACTGGGATACGTAGCTTTTACAAGAACTCAGTTCTGGCCATCTTCCTTTGCTTCTGCATAAAGACTGTAAAGGGAGGCTTAGCCTAATAAAACACCCTTCTTCTATTATTCAGTAGTTCTGGAGTACCCCATATCACCCTATACCAGAGAACCTTGGAACTACATTTCCCATGATGCTTAACTACACTGCAGAGTGCATAAGCATCATGGGAAATGTAGTTGCAAAACATTTGGGGTGCCAAGGTTTGTCATACCTTCTCCAAGCTCTTCAGCAAGAAAACTGGTGCACTTGGAATCTTGTGCAACTGTGCATAGTAACCAATCAGCTTCTAAATTCACCTTGTTCAATTAAAGTGTTACTAAACCCACAACAGTAAAATCAGTGTGTATATGCAGTAAAGAATGCTTGTTATACTCACTGTGGAACCTAAGGGTTTGATCCTGTCTTCTCTGATCCTCCTCTTCCTTCATAGTGTCAAATCCATCTGCTGACAGTACAGAGCCTTGGGGACAAGCTGCACATGCTCAGTTTGGAGTATATTGCTAGAGAGGTTTTTTTTCTTGGGAGGGTGCATGTGATCAGCACAGGGTAAACCAGCCCTGTCCAGACAGAGGGTCAGGGGTTCTGCAGCCTCATAGGACAGTCAGAGGAGAATGAAAACTCCTCCTACAAGTTTTAACTAGACACTGATAGAAGTCACAAGACTGCTATATATTGCTGATGAGAAAAGGTATTTAGCGATTTATATTTACTAAAATAATTGCATTTCCATGTTCTGTGTACTATGGGAGACCAGATATAGTGAATGCAGTGTCCTGGGTTTAGTAACACTAAGCTTTGACAAAAAAGCTTGGAATCTGATTATGCAGAGTTGCTCCAGATTTTGCACTCTCCAGTTTTAGTAAATCAACCTCTTTGTGTCTGGGTGTCATTGCACCTCTTTTAAGAGAAGAACCTCATCAGAATCTAGAGGCCTTTGCAGGGGTAAGCGCTACAGAAATTAAAACAACTTATTGCTAAAATTGCCATAAAGTTCATAAAAGTTTTAGTCCCTTCTTAACGCTCCACTCTCTACAGGCTGTCAATGGTGATGCCAAAAGGTGCCCACACTGCTCCACCATAGATAAAATGGAGGAGTGAATGTGGGCACCCTAAGTTGGGAGGTGGGCTACTGGCTAGATCAACCAGTAAAAAAAATAAAGAAAAAAAAAAACCTCCTGCAGCCACCACATTTTAAAAATGGTAAATTGTAACATATTTCATTTTTTGTTCTCAGCTTTTGTTACAATTTACGTGTAGTATCTGATGTGTGTGGTGGGAAATTGTGTGGTTTGCCGGGGGTGTAGACGGAAGCCATATGTGACAGTACCACACGCTGAACACTAACCTTTACTATGTTTTATCAAAAGTATTGGTACGCCTGCCTTTACACACACATGAACTTTAATGACATCCCAGTCTTAGTCCATAGGGTTCAATAATGAATTTGCCCACCCTTTGCAGCTATAACAGCTTAAGCTCTTCTGGGAAGGCTGTCCACAAGGTTTAGGAGTGTCTATGGGAATGTTTGACCGTTCCTCCAGAAGCGCATTTGTGAGGTCAGCCACTGATGTTGGACGAGACAGTCTTCCCAGAAGAGTTGAAGCTGCAAAGGGTGGGCCAACTCAATACTGAACCCTACAGACTGGGATGCCATTACAGTTCATGTGTTTTTAAAGGCAGGCGTCCCAATACTTTTGGCAATATAGTGTATCTGTCAGAATCTGCAGACTAGGTAAGGAGCAACAAAAGCAGAAAGGCAAAAATACAAATAGACATACTAAGAGAAAGAAATATACAGAGGAACATCAGTCACACACACAGGGGAATATTTATTAGCATTCCGGTTACAACGTTACCACTAGTATATACAATATATTTCTGAACGTCTCAGCTCTCCGTTGGGGACATCACAGTCATTTTGTTACTATAGTATATGGTGGCGACTGGTGTTTTTTTTTTTTTGGGAGGGGCGGCAAACAACCACCCCTGTGGGCGGCTGGCGACGGTGGCGGCACTACTACAACCCCCCCTCTGGCACTTACCCCATCTAGGTGGCGGGCTACGGACAGCGACTCTGTGTCCTCTCCTTCAGTACAGCGGCTTCCACCATGCAAGCCGCCGTGCGTCCCCTCTCTCCACCTCATAGGCGCTAGGTGTCCAATAGGATCGCCTGACATCTTGGCGAGTCTCACAACACGCTTCCTGATCGGCGGGGAGGAGACTTAGTGTGAAAATAACGAATATTCACTCGCTATAGTCACAGAACACATCAAAAAGCCCACCCTTTTTTTGAAGCCTATTAGAGCCTCTGGCTCTAATCACGTGCTTCAAAAAAACACCCACCCCACATTGGAAACCATAGTCTGGCATCATGCACATGGATAGGGGGCCGTGCTCTCCTAATGGACGGGCCGCCACTGATAGTATACAAGAGGACCATTGGCATGAGGGCTCAAATACCTATCCTATTTAATCAATTTGTATCCAATCAGGCAGTCCATTGCACTGCATAGGTGTTGGTAGAGCTAAGGGAGATTGTATATGTGTGTGGTGAGCTTTCAGTCACATCTTCATCTTTTGCCCTTATAGACACAGCTTTGATCTTAACCTGCCAGGTACATGCCGAAATATGCTAAATTTACCTGGCTACAAGTAATATTGCAGCAGGTGTGCATTACTTTATGCATGCTGTGATGCTAAACGTTGTAGACCAGCCCTTCTCAACCCTTTTACAATGAAGAAACCCTTACAATAATTTATGGGTTTCCTTCTAAAAATGATTATATTGATGTAGTGCTCTCCTAGATAGGTGCTAGGATTAGATAGATAGGTTTAGTGCTGGCTCACTGTATTTTGTGGCGCTGTCTTTTGATAGGTAAATGTAGTTGCCTTACTGTTAGTCTGGCTGTGATTGTTAAAGCGGAGTTCCACCCTAAAGTGGAACTTCCGCTGGTTGGATTCCTCCCCCCCTCAGGTGTCACATTTGGCACCTTTCGGGGGGGAGGGGGAAGAGGACACCTGTCTTTAGACAGGTGTCCTTTTCCACACTTCCGGGAGCTCTGGCCGGCGGACGCGGCCGCTGACGTCAGAAGCCCGGCTCCCTCCTCCCTGCTCGCTCTGCTACTGGCCGCCTGGCCAGTAGCAGAGCGCGGCAGAGCTCGCGCATGCGCAGTAAGGTGCCCGGCGTGAAGCTGTACTGCTTACACGTCCGGGTTCCCTTACCCGCGATGGAGGCGGCTGCACCCGTCCCCCGATCCGAAGATCGGCGGCGGGTGCCGACATCGCTGGACTCCAGGACAGCTAAGTGTCCTAATATTAAAAGTCAGCAGCTACTGTATATGTAGCTGCTGACTTTTAATTTTTTTTTTTAGCCCGGACCTCCGCTTTAAGTAAATTTAGTTTGCCTTAAGCCTCGTACACACGAGACGACGATCGTATGTACGATCATCGCAAATCGTATGTTGGCTGTTGTATGTAGCATACTGACCGCACTACACGATCGTACGACCGCAGAAAGAACGTTCAGGTGCATGCAATTAGCATTCGGCCGTTCCTGACTTCTGAGCATGCGTGTTTTGCACAATACAACTTGTTGTACCAACTGCTCTGTACAAACGATACAACGGTCGTATAAGCGCTTGTTGGTACGACCAAGTTTTCTAGTTTGCTCATACAACTCTCTTGTACGACCGTCGTATGTTTGACTGTTCTAATCGCGCATACGAACGATCGATATCGCATACAACGGTCATTAGTACGACCTGTTGTATACGACCGTAGAACCGTGTGTACGAGGCTTTAGATTAGTTTAGTTGATTTCGTTTAGTTTAGTTTGTAAGCAGCGCAGCTGCATTCTATTAGTAAGGTCTGCCTAGTGTGCTCAGCTGCTGCCAGCCTGATAGCTCCCTCTGTTTCCAGAAGCTTTTGGATCATAGGTGTGGAGTTATGCAGATGGCGGCATGAATATTATTGATACAGCCCCGGCCAATCCCAGAGAGGCAGGCTCTGAAGGCATGCTGGGAGCGTGTATTTTCTTTGAGCACATTGGGCTCTGGGTCTTTTCCAGGAGAGGATTGGTCCAGCCTGCAGGGTCTTGCTGCTGTTGCAATGCCTTAGGTGGGCGACATGAGGGTCTGGATGCTGAGACCCCAAAGATAAAGAGAGAGCTGACTGAGTGGTTTGTCCACTGAAGATCTAGTCTGGTATCACCGGAGCAAAGTGTTGCTTGGAAGTTGAAAGGAGGCAACCAGCTGTCCTTGGCCTTGAGTTGATACAGATGGTTCTGAGAGATCTTGGGGACTTTTTGGGCTGCTGCCACCTCTCTGATGCTAGAGAGTCAGCTGTGTGTTTGCTTAAAGGGCAGTGGCGTAGCGTGGGTTGTCAGCACCCGGGGCAAGGCAAGTAATTTGCGCCCCCTAACCTGCGGACTTTTAGCACCCCCCGAGTCCCTTACTACAATAGTCCTGACCAGCCTGATTCCTACACTGGCCACTACACTGATCTCCCTGTCCACTACCCTGACCCTTACACTGACCTACCTGATTCCTATACTGACCACTACACTCCATTGACTGCACTGTCCACTACACTGCACTGTCCACTACACTGACTGCACTGTCCACTGCACTGTCCACTACAATCCACTGACTGCACTGTCCACTACACTGCACTGTCCACTACAATCCACTGACTGCACTGTCCACTACAATGCACTGTCCACTACAATCCACTGACTGCACTGTCCACTACACTGCACTGTCCACTACACTGACTGCACTGTCCACTGCACTGTCCACTCCACTGACTGCACTGTCCACTACACTGCACTGTCCACTACAATCCACTGACTGCACTGTCCACTACACTGCACTGTCCACTACACTCCCACTGCACTGTCAACTCCACTGACTGCACTGTCCACTCCACTCCACTGCACTGTCCACTACACTTTCCACTCCACTACACTACACTGTCCACTCCACTCCACTGTCCACTATACTGCACTGTCCACTCCACTCCACTGTCCACTACACTTTCCACTCCACTACACTACACTGTCCACTCCACTCTACTGTCCACTATACTGCACTGTCCACTCCACTCCACTCCACTGTCCACTACACTGCACTTTCCACTCCACTGCACTACACTGTCCACTACACTACACTGTCCACTACACTACACTCAACTCTCCACTGCACTGCACTGCACTGTCCAGTCCACTGTCCACTACACTGCAATGTCCACTCCACTACACTCCACTGTCCACTACACTGCCCACTCCACCACACTGCACTGTCCACTACACTGCACTGTCCACTACACTCTCCACTACACTCCACTGTCCACTACACTACACTGTCCACTACACTACACTGCACTGTCCACTACACTGCACTGTCCACTATACTGCACTGACTGCACTGTCCACTCCACTCCACTCCACTCCACTGTCCACTGCACTAAACTGTCCACAACACTGCACTGTCTACTGCACTGTCCACTGCACTACACTCCACTGTCCACTACACTGCACTGTCCACTACACTCCACCACCCACTACACTCCACTCCACTGTCCACAACACTGCACTGTCCACTACACTGCACTACACTGTCCACAACACTGCACTGTCCACTACACTGCACTGTCCACTCCACTACACTGCCTGCACTGTCCACTCCACTACACTGTCCACTACACTGCACTACACTGTCCACTACACTGTCCACTACACTACACTGTCCACTACACTGCACTACACTGTCCACAACACTGCACTGTCCACTCCACTGTCCACTCCACTACACTGCACTGTCCACAACACTGCACTGTCCACTACACTGCACTACACTGTCCACAACACTGCACTGTCCACTACACTGCACTGTCCACTCCACTACACTGCCTGCACTGTCCACTCCACTACACTGTCCACTACACTGCACTACACTGTCCACTACACTGTCCACTACACGACACTGTCCACTACACTGCACTACACTGTCCACAACACTGCACTGTCCACTCCACTGTCCACTCCACTACACTACACTGCCCAATACACTGTCCACTACACTACACTGCACTGTCCACTACACTACACTGTCCACAACAATACACTGTCCACTACACTACACTGCACTGTCCACAACACTGCACTGTCCACTCCACTGTCCACTCCACTACACTGCCCAATACACTGTCCACTACACTGCACTCCACTGTCCACTACACTGCACTGTCCACTACACTGCACTACACTGTCCACAACACTGCACTACACTGTCCACAACACTGCACTGTCCACTCCACTACACTGCACTGTCCACTACACTCTCCACTCCACTACACTCCACTGTCCACTACCTACAGTATTCCTACACTGACCACTACACAGCGTGACTCTCTAGCTGCTCTTCTAGACTTCTACTCTCTCTCTCTGGCTGGCTGCTCCCTCTCCCCAGGCCGTGTCCATCCCCCAGGGGCCAGCAATATGACTCACGAGGGAGTCTGACTCTTACCTTTATTTGTCCTCCATCGTCCGGATGAGAGGAGGAAGAGGAGAAGGCAGCGGCGGCGGCTCACCATTTCCATTTCCTGTGTCCCCGCGCTCTGGCCGCCATGTTCAGTCTCCGGCGTCCTGTGATTGGGTGAATGGGATCATGTGTGAAGGCGGGACTCCAGGAGCAACTGTGATCGCGGACAGGCCAGCTTCGCCGCTGCACATGACCCCATTCGTCCAGTTACAGGGCACCAGAGACTGAACATGGCGGCCAGAGCGCGGGGACACAGGAAATGAAAAAATGAGGCGGAAGCCAGTAGTGACACACACTGGCATGAAATTTCGCCCCCCTAAATGTTGCGCCCGGTGCCACGGCCCCCTTCGCACCCCCCACGCTACGCCACTGTTAAAGGGGACACTGGCTGGTGTTCTGAAGAGCTTAGTTCACCTAGTTCTCTGTAAATTGGTCTATGCTCTTGTGGCTCCTAAGGAAGGAGTTTGACGTTTCTTCTACTATCACTACTGCAGAGCCTCACGTTGATCCTATGGAGGTCTATATGGGTCTATGACAAGCCTTGGTGTACTTTTATCTATTGAGTGCATTGTAATTGTTTTTTATGCCTTTTTAACCACTTGCCGACCGCCAACCGCAGGTTGACGGCGACAAAGTGGTGCGATATCGCAAATCGCCGTCATCTGACGGCGGCTGCGAGATCGCGCACTGTGAGCGCGCGCCGCCGGAGGCGCGCCCGCACGCTCACTGTGTTCAGGGAGGGCCAGGGAGTGGGTGCGGCAGAGTCGATCTCCGCCAGCTACCCGCGATGCCCCCCCCCCCCCGGAGTGAAAGAACGGAGGTCCGTGTAAGTAAACACGGACCTCCATTCTGTGAAGTTCTGTGATCACAGCCTTGCTCTACACGCAAGCTGTGATCACTTCCCTTCCCCTGCTAGGGCAGTCCCCCCACAGTTAGAACACGCCCAGGGAACACAGTTAACCCTTAGAGCTCCCCCTGCAGGTTAACCCCTTCACTGCCAATGGCATTTACACAGTAATCAGTGCATTTTTATAGCACTGATCGCTGTATAAATGCCAATGGTCCCAAAAAAGTGTCAAAATGGTCCGACATGTCCGCCCCAATATCGCAGTACCGCTAAAAATCGCAGATCGCCACCATTACTAATAAAAAATAAAAATAAAAAATAAAAACCCCAAAAATGAATTCTCATCGTCCGTAAACGCGGCCACTTTTGCGCAAACCAATCAATAAACGCCGATTGTGATTTTTTTTATCGCAAATATGAGGAAGAATATGAATCGGCCAAAAACTGTGAAAAAAATGTTTTTTTATATATTTTTTTTGGATTTGTATTTTAGCAAAAAGTAAGAAATTTGGGTTTTTTTGCAAAATTGTCGCTCTTCTTTTGTTTATAGCGGCGATCAGAAATGACGCAGCGATGATCAAATACCATTAAAAGAAAGCTCTGTTTGTGGGAAAAAAAGGATGCAAATTTAGTTTGGGTACAACATCGCACGACCGCACAATTGTCAGTTAAAGCGACGCAATGCCGAATTGCAAAAAGGGCTCTGATCCTAAAGTGTGAAATCCTTCCGGGGCTGAAGTGGTTAACTACTTGCCGACCAGCCGCCACAGTTTTACTGCAGCAGGTTGGCATGGCTGCGAGAATCGCCGTCATTATATGTCAGCCGCTTTAAGACCTATAGGGGGCACGGCGCCGGAGCCGATGTGCGTGGCCACAATTGCTCCTCAGAGAGACAGAATGAGGATCTGTCAATGTAAACAGACAGATCCCCGTTCTGTCAGGGAAGTAGAGAGAGATCTGCTGTTCCTAGTGATCAGGAACAGCAATCTATCTCTACTCCCTGTCAGTCCACTCCCCCCACAGTTGGAAACACCTCCCTAGGGAACACTTAACCCCTTGATCGCCCCCTAGTGTTAACTCCTTCCCTGCCATTGACATTTATACTGTAATCAGTGGCTATTTTTAGCTCTGATCGCTGTAAAAATGTCACTGATGTCAAAAGTGTCTGATCTGTCTGCCACAATGTCGCAGTTCCGCTAAAAATCGCTCATCACCTCCATTACTAGTAAAAAAATAAATAATAAAAATGCCATAAATCTATTCCGTACTTTGTAGGCGCGATAACTTTTGCACAAATAAATCAATATACGTTTATTGCGATTTTTTTATGTAGAAGAATACATATTGGCCTATACTGATGAAGAAATTCGTTTTTTTTTCCCCATTTTTTTTGGATATGTATTATAACAAAAAGTCAAATATATTGTTTTTTTTTCAAAATTGTGGATTTTTTTGTTTATAGTGCAAAAAATAAAAATCGCAGAGGTGATCAAATACCACCAAAAGAAAGCTCTATTTGTGGGGGAAAAAAGGACATAAATTTTGTTTGGGTACAACATCACACGACCCTGCAATTGTCAGTTAAAGCGACTCAGTGCCTTATCGCAAAAAATGGCCTGGTCATTAAGGGGGTAAATCCTCCCGGGGGCAAAATGTTTAATAAATCGCTACACCTAAAAGGAGGCGCCCTCTTGTGTTTGTTTTTTATATGTGCTTTAAGATCTGAAGACCTAATTTGAGAGGAGCTGCATCCATTTTACCTGGTGTTCCCTACCTCTCTCCTGGCCCTTTTATGTGCCCCGTTCAAGGACGGTTGGGTTCCAGTCAGCACAATAGCTTATTCTTTTTTCTTAGCTACAAATACTGTAGCTGTTGACTTTTAATATTAGAACACTTATCTGTCCAGGAATCCAGCCCTGTCTTCACTCCAGCTGATTTTTCCATCGGCTCTCGGGTGCTGTTGCCGCCATTGCTTGTAAGGGAAAGTGGAAGTGAAGCCTTGTGGTTCCCTTTTGTGCAGGGGAAGATGGAGGGGGGGCCCGAACTTCTGGGTGATCTCACAGCGGCACCCAGAAGTGGTCAAAACCAGGTACCTGCACCCTCCAAATGTGGCACTGGAGGGGGGGGCAGATAAGCAGAGCTTCCCCTTTTGGGTGGAGCTCTGCTTTAAAATAACACCAGCAGAATGAACAGGGCACAGAACAGCTATACATTTCTGACAAGGGTAACAGGTATTCTTTTTCATTTTTTTTAAACAGATGTAGCAAAATACTTTAAATCGTTTATTTACCAGACTAAATAGAGAAATCAAGAGAAACGAATTGTTGGGATTTACACACACTGTAATGCAAGTCATCAATACTGATTGATATCAAGAAAATCTGTAGATTGCTTATCCTGTAATTACAGTGGTTCTAAATGCTTCATGCATTCTATTTATTCTATAAAAACCTTCAGTATACAGCCCCCCCCAATACTCAAGCCCGATCGTAATCCAGCAATGTGCACAAGAGCAGCTGCTTTCCAGTGTCTCTGCCTCCTCACTGGCTGAGAGACTGCAGCAGGAGCCTATGGTCAATTACAGCAAATGGGGAGGGAGCGGTGGTGGGGCCAAGCCCTATTCTGTGTGTCTTATGGACACACAGAGTAGGTCTCAGGGGTGAGCATGCATGAGTGCCTCCATAGCAAGCGGCTTGCTATGGGAACACTCGTAAAAGAGGAGGAGCCAGGAGCACAGGCTGGGGACCTCAGAAGAGGAGGATGGGGGCTTCTCTGAGCAAAACCACTGCACAGAGCAGGTAAGTATAACATGTTTTTTTTTTTAATATACCTTTAAAGAGGAAGTAAACCCAAAAAAAAAAAATAGTAAAAATGCTATAAATTAATTCTCTATGTTTGTAAACGCGGCAACTTTTGCTCAAACCAATCAATTAAAGGCAATTAAGCTTTTTTTTTACCACAAATATGTAGAATAATATATATCGGTCAAAACTGATGAATAAATTTGTTTTTATACATTTTTTTGGATATATATTCTAGCAAAAAGTAAAAAAATATTGTTTTTTTTTTTAAATTGTCGCTCTTTTTTTGTTTATAGCGCAAAAAATAAAAATCGCAGAGGTCATCAAATACCACCAAAAGAAATCTCTATTTGTGGGAAAAAAGGACGTCAATTTCATTTGGGTACAACGTCCCACAACCGTGCAATTATCAGTTAAAGCGACTCAGTGCCGAATCGCAAAAAGTGCTCTGGTCAGGAAGGGGGTAAATCCTTCCGGGGCTGAACTGGTTAACATCACTTTAATTCTCATTTGTTCAACATATGTGCTTCTGCATTGCCTGACATACAGTAGATCACAAAAGTGAGTACACCCCTCACATTTTTGTAAATATTTTATTCTATCTTTTCATGTGACAACACTGAAGAAATGACACTTGGCTACAATGTAAAGTAGTGAGTGTACAGCTTGTATAACAGTGTAAATTCACTGTCCCCTCAAAATAACTCAACACACAGCCATTAATATCTAAACCGCTGGCAACAAAAGTGAGTACACCCCTAAGTGAAAATGTCCAAATTGGTCCCAAAGTGTTAATATTTTGTGTGGTCACCATTATTTTCCAGCATTGCCTTAACTTTTTTGGGCATGGAGTTCACCAGAGCTTCCCAGGTTGCCACTGAAGTCCTCTTCCACTCCTACATGACGACATCACAGAGCTGGTGGATGTTAGAGACCTTGCGCTCCTCCACCTTCTGTTTGAGGATGCCCCACAGATGCTCAATAGGGTTTAGGTCTGGAGACATGCTTGGCCAGTCCATCACCTTTACCCTCAGCTTCTTTAGCAAGACAGTGGTCGCCTTGGAGGTGTGTTTGGGGTTGTTATCATGTTGAAATACTGCCCTGCGGCCCAGTCTCCCAAGGGGGGGATCATGCTCTGCTTCAATATGTCACAGTGCATGTTGGCATTCATGGTTCCCTCAATGAACTGTAGCTCCCCAGTGCCGGCAGCACTCATGCAGCCCCAGACCATGACACTCCCACCACCATGCTTGACTGTAGACAAGACACACTTGTCTTTGTACTCCTCACCTGGTTGCTGCCACACACGCTTGACACCATCTGAACCACATATGTTTATCTTGGTCTCATCAGACCACAGGACATGGTTCCAGTAGTCCATGTCCTTAGTCTGCTTGTCTTCAGCAAACTGTTTCCGGGCTTTCTTGTGCATCATCTTTAGAAGAGGCTTCCTTCTGGGATGACAGCCATGCAGACCAATTTGATGCAGTGTGCGGCGTATGGTCTGAGGACTGTCATGCTGACCCCCCACCCCTTCAACCTCTGGATATGACGCTGAGCATGTGCACTCAACTTCTTTGGTCGACCATGGCGAGGCCTGTTCTGAGTGGAACCTGTCCTGTTAAATCGCTGTATGGTCTTGGCCACCGTGCTGCAGCTCAGTTTCAGGGTCTTGGCAAACTTCTTATAGCCTAGGCCAGTGGTTCTCAACCCTGTCCTCAAGTACCCCCAACAGGCCATGTTTTGAGAATTTTTCTTTTTTACAGATCCTCAGAGAGTTCTTTGCCATGAGGTGCCATGTTGAACTTCCAGTGACCAGTATGAGAGAGTGAGAGCGATAACACCAAATTTAACACACCTGAGACCTTGTAACACTAACGAGTCATGTGACACCGGGGAGGGAAAATGGCTAATTGGACGCAATTTGGGTATTCTCACTTAGGGGTGTACTCACTTTTGTTGCCAGCGGTTTAGACATTAATGGCTGTGTGTTGAGTTATTTTGAGGGGACAGCAAATTTACACTGTTATACAAGCTGTACACTCACTACTTTACATTGTAGCAAAGTGTAATTTCTTCAGTGTTGTCACATGAAAAGATAGAATAAAATATTTACAAAAATGTGAGGGGTGTACTCACTTTAGTGAGATACTGTA
>BLSH010288734.1:728177-748827 GCA_018402905.1 Glandirana rugosa
CTTCAGCAAACTGTTTCCGGGCTTTCTTGTGCATCATCTTTAGAAGAGGCTTCCTTCTGGGATGACAGCCATGCAGACCAATTTGATGCAGTGTGCGGCGTATGGTCTGAGGACTGTCATGCTGACCCCCCACCCCTTCAACCTCTGGATATGACGCTGAGCATGTGCACTCAACTTCTTTGGTCGACCATGGCGAGGCCTGTTCTGAGTGGAACCTGTCCTGTTAAATCGCTGTATGGTCTTGGCCACCGTGCTGCAGCTCAGTTTCAGGGTCTTGGCAAACTTCTTATAGCCTAGGCCAGTGGTTCTCAACCCTGTCCTCAAGTACCCCCAACAGGCCATGTTTTGAGAATTTTTCTTTTTTACAGATCCTCAGAGAGTTCTTTGCCATGAGGTGCCATGTTGAACTTCCAGTGACCAGTATGAGAGAGTGAGAGCGATAACACCAAATTTAACACACCTGAGACCTTGTAACACTAACGAGTCATGTGACACCGGGGAGGGAAAATGGCTAATTGGACGCAATTTGGGTATTCTCACTTAGGGGTGTACTCACTTTTGTTGCCAGCGGTTTAGACATTAATGGCTGTGTGTTGAGTTATTTTGAGGGGACAGCAAATTTACACTGTTATACAAGCTGTACACTCACTACTTTACATTGTAGCAAAGTGTAATTTCTTCAGTGTTGTCACATGAAAAGATAGAATAAAATATTTACAAAAATGTGAGGGGTGTACTCACTTTAGTGAGATACTGTACATGTTGCCACTAGAAAGAGAATCTGCAACTTTGTATATAAAATAGATCATAGTAATACAAAGCAGCAAGTGAGTAAAAAAGCACATTAAACATGTAATGTAACTAACTTTACATCCAAAACACAGAAGTGTCCTTACTTACAGTGTTCTGAAGTTTCCCTTTAAAGTGGTATTAAACCTAAAACCAAAAATGTATTATATTTTAGCTTACTAATCATTAGATGTGGTGGCTGCATTAGTCTTCTTTTCTTTGGCCTTTCCCCCCTCTGTTTTCACCTGATGATCTGCTCAGTAACACACCTCCTGTATTAGTGAGACACCGCTCTGGAGGAATGAGTACAGGACACAGCAAACAGCATCATTGTCAGTCTGGGGGGAGGGAAGTGTTAGATGTACTAGCAGATTTGAATACAATAACAAAATGAAAACAAACTCCAGCTCACACTTTATCATCAGTTACAGCATACAGTTTCTTTTCCGTTCGGGAAGGTTTTACAATTAATAAATTCAAGCTTATTATTGTAAGCACCCCTGCCAGTGTTGAATGGTCTCATCCATGTAAACTGATACATTCTGCTGGAGAGCTTGAGCTTCTGAAAAATAGCAGAATTACTGGTTGAATCAGAAATGAGAAGAAAGAAAGTGAATGCAGCCATCACATCTAAGAATTGGTGACCTGCAATATAATAAATGTTTGCTTTTGGGTTTAAAGGCAGATTCCTTTTTTTGTTAACAAACATGTTATACTTACCTGCTTTCTGCAGTGGTTGTGCACAACCACTGATCTTCTTCTTCTCAAGTCTCCCACTGGGGCTCCTTGCTCCTCCCTCCTGCCTAGTCCCCCCATAGCAAGCAGCTTCCTAAGAGGGCACCCGAGAAGGTTCGCTCCTGAGCCTCTGCTCTGTGTGTCCATTCACACACGAGCTTGGCTTAGCTCCACCCCGCTTTCTCCTCATTGGCTCACTAGCTGTGACTGACAGTAGCAGGAGCCAATGGCTTCCACTGCTATCTCAGCCAATGAGAGGTGAAAGTCCCGGGAGAGCTGAGGCTCTCCTGCACATCACTGGATCGGGATCAGGCTCAGGTAAGTATTAGGGAGGCTGGGGGGTGGGGGCTGCTGCACACAGAAGGTTTTTTACCTTCAAGCAAAGAAAGCATGAAGGTAAAGAATCTTACAACCACTTTAACCTCTCCAAATGCTAAATGAAAGGAGTATTGTTGTCTAATCACAAGGCAATTTTCAGGTAATTGCAAACAGCTTTCACTCACAAAACAACCACATGTATGAATGCAGCCAAATACCAACATTGACAAATGCCACCTGAAATGATCTAATGTGTTGGGTGTAGGACCTCTTCAGGAATTTTGGCATTAGAAAGCTAATGGAACGTTGTTGAAATTGCCTGAAAATTGCAATGTGTGTGACCAGCAAAAAGAGCACATGGAAGGTGTAAGAGTTTGGGACTCATAAACAGCCAGCAATAGAATGCCAGCAGACTTCTCATGGTGCATGTTGGGCAGGTAATGTTGTGAAAGGGTTAAAGTGACACAGAATGCTTCCCTGATATCACTAAAGTTTTACTAGCTTTACATAGGAAACCACAAAGACTACATTTCCGTTCTCGTTACCAGGAGGCGGTGTATTTTTCTTTTTTCTACAGCAGTCATGTCTTGTCTCTAAGCGAAATTAGCTTGAAGACCCAAAATGTCTGTGACCAGCAGTCATAGGACCCCGGAGGGTGATGGACCCAAGCTGGGCAGTTTTGTCCTCAGTCACTTAGAAGCTTGTTCCAAAACCTTGCTGAGTCCTGCCTTGGATGGGAACCGAAGTCACAGCTTGGCAGGTGCATTGGCCACACTCCCACGGCCACACAAGCAGGTAAGTTTAATCCTCAATATTAATATTTCATAAAGAATTCATGGGAAAATTGGATGCCCTGGAGTTACTGAAGGACCATAAATGCCAACAAGGCCAAACAACAAGGCAGTTTGGGACTTGTCCTCAGGAACATAAAGGATGCAAGTTGTCGTAGCTGGACCTAGGTATTAGCTTTTATTGTTTTATATATTCTTTTCCATCTAATGCTATTTTTTTTCAATCCTTTGACCCCAGAGGACTAGGGAAACCCGTTAAAAACAATTATTAGGGTGGCAGTGAGAAAAATATTGTTACATTATGGGCAGTGGGAGGAACGGCACCCTTGCTGGCTTAAAAAATCATTAGTGCCAATGGTTCTTCCAAGTAGCATTGGTCCCAGAATTATGCAGCCACCATCAAATGGGACCTCAATCAGTCACAGCACAAGGAACCCCTAACAACGTCTGGAGGAACCCTAGGGATCCACAGAACCCTGGTTGAGAATGGCTAACCTAATGTAACAGTAAACCACTATTTTTAAACCGTACCTCACTCTAAACTGATGTGTTTATAATTCATACTATGATCATTGCTGGCTAGCTCTACCCTTTTACTATGAGCAGTTTCACAATTTCTGAAGAATATTCTATTTTCTAATGGTCCTGTAGCAGTCTAGAGGAGAGCTATGACACCATGAAGGAGTTATGCTGATAGCTAACAGGTAGAAGAGATGTAAGCTTCCTTCACATTGGTGGCTTGTTTACTACCCTCTAAATTGATCTGCGCTGGGGGGTATAGCAGCAGTTGGCAGGCATTCGGGAGGTGATCCTGCCACCTACAGAATGTCTGTTTTTTTCTCGGTTCCAAGAGGGATTTAGTACTAAAAATCAAGCTGAGCATTTGCCTCACAGCAGTGTGATCCCATTGAACTTGATGGGAGAGTTTGACAGGCAGTGCTGCCTATTAAGCTCTACAGCCTGAGTTAAAAATTCAGTGGCCAGGACATGTGTACAACCCTGTCAGGCTGTAATTTTATTATCTGGATGGGTGGCCAATGACAGTAAAACCATAGCTCGACCACTTATTTTTACCCCCCCCCGTACTTGTGAAGGATCACTTAAAAAGCAGCTGTACTGACAGAAATATGCAGTCTGCCGTTATTGACCTCAATCTGAAAATATTTGTTTGTTGGCCGGGTTTGGCTTTAATACTGTCCTCATCTCTGACCTGCAGCATATAAAGTCATAGCAAAGTCAAAACTCCTGATAGCCTGGGGCAAATGCGGCCCTTTTCTTGCTTTTATCTAGCCCTGGGACAATATTTCATCCTCTGACACTAACAATGGGGCATAATTCTCCCCACTGACACCAACAAAGGGGCACAATTCCTCCCAAGGACACTAATGATGGGGCTAGTTCCTCCTACCGACACCAACAATGGGGCATGATTCTTCCCACCCATTGACACCAATGATGGAGCACAATTCCCATCACTGACACCAAAGATGGGGCATTTGTTTACTCCTACTGATGCTGGGACATTTTCTACTTCCAATGGCCACAGTCCAGCCCACCATAAAGTCTGAAGGACAGTCAACTGGCCCTTTGTTTGGAAAGTTTGGAGATCCTAAAAGTACTTTTAACTCCACTTGACAGCTAGGCAGTTAGCATGTACGAAAGAGAGGTCATTAATGGCAAATTACATATATCTCTTTGAATAGTTTTCCATAAAGCGGAACTCATATATACGACAATTCACCTATTAATACAGTTTTGCATTTATTAAAAAGACAGTAAATGTATTGCTAAATGTGGCTTTTGAATTGGTATCAGCTTTTTGTAATCCCCTGTAGATGGAACTGAGATAAGAAGGGGCATCACTAGGGGTGTGATGCAGTGTGCAAATGCCAACAAGGAGTATGCTGACTGGAGAAGATAGTAGAGTGAGGAGGAAGATGAGCTTATCAATCTGCTTCTCATTTACTGTCCAATCACAGGCCGGGGGGCAGTGAGGAGACCTAACTGCGTTGCTTAGTTGCAGTACAGAAAAGTCAGGTCATCAACCTGGCTCTGCTGCCTGGCAGGAATCTGTAGATCTCTACGCTAGATGGTCAGAAAGACAAAATCCTTGACAAGTAAAACCATTTAAGTACATACTGTATATTTCAAATTTGTATTTATTTGTGTGCTGGGAGTTAAGCTGTAAATGTATCTATGTCACTAGAAGAAGCATTTATGACATAAGGATTGACTGACTCAAGTATCAGGATTCAACTGTAACATGTTTGGACGTTTCCTGCTGAACCGGCCAAATTTCGATCCATGTATGGCTGGTTTTACTCTGGGGAGTAAGAAGCACTTGTTTTGCTTAGCAATGTAGATTTATTGTCCTCTGAACTTCTACTACAGACTGAAATGAATCCTAAATCTATAAAGCAGTCAGGAATGCCAGAGTGTCTTCTCAGCTAAAACCTGATAGGACAGCTGAGATTTCTAAAGAAGGACGTTGAGTTTACAGAAGTTTGTATTAGGCCTCATGCACATAGGGTGTTAAAAAACGTTCTAAAATCGTCAGTAGCTTTGTAGTGAGTTTTTCAGCTTTTTTCAGCGTTATTGCACTAGTGTTTTGAGCTTTTTTGAGCAGTAGCGTTTTTGAGCGTTTTTTTTTTCTCAATGGTTCAAAAACGTGCAAAAATGTCGGTGAGCCGCATTTTTGAGCGGTTGAGCGTTTTTAGAGCTGAAAAACGTCTCTCAGAACCCACTAGTCCTGTTTGTTTTTTTTTACAGCTCAAAAACGCCCCAGCCAAAAACAGTTGATAACAGCCTTTGTGTGCATGGACACATAGGATAACATGATGGGGAGTTTATTGGCTGTAGGAAAAAACGTCTGAAGCTTAAAACAGCTGCTGTAAAAACGTCCTGTGTGCATGAGGCCTTAGGGTTATAGAGTCATTTACTAAAGGCAAATAGACTGTGCAGTTTGCAATGAAGTTCAGATACTCCAGAGCTTAGTAAATGAGCAGAGGTTCTGATGACTTCCTTCATCCAATCATGTGCAAGCAAAAATGCTGTTCTTTTTATTTTTTCATTTTCCTTGCATGGGATTGGGTATTCTTTCCAAATGAAACGTTACCTCATTTACTAAGCTCTGGAGCAGCTGCACTTTGCAAAGTGCACAGTATATTTGCCTTAAGAGCCCTTTCACACTGGGGCTGGCGGGCGGGAGCGGTAAATCCCCGCTAGTTTCAGCGGGGATTTACCGCTGTTATAGCGGCGCTACGGCGCCGCTATGCAGGCAGGTGCGCGGCGCTTTTAACCCCCCACAAGGGGTTAAAATGGGGTTAAAAGTGCCGGAGCACCGCGCTACCGAGGCGGTGTGCAGCCGCTTCGGAAGCGCTGCCCATTGTTTTCAATGGGCAGGGGCGGTGGAGGAGCGGTGAATCACCGCTCACCGCACCGCCCCAAAGATGCTGCTTGCAGGACTTTTTGTAACGTCCTGCAAGCGCACCGCCCCAGTGTGAAAGCACTCCAGCTTTCACATTGGGGTGGGTGGGGAGGGATTTTTGAGGCGCTTTACAGGCGCTATTTTTAGCTAAATAGCGCTTGTAAAACGCCTCAGTGTGAAAGGGGTCTTAGTGAATCAGCCCCCTTGTGTGCAGGAGCATTTATTATTTTGTCAAAATATAAATATTCATTATTGTTATTATTATTATTATCATTGCTAACAGAACTAAAACTTTTATTCAAAGCACTAGCCCTTGTAGTGTGCTGACTATACCAGATAGCAAGTAATTGAGCTGCAAGTTTGAAAATGACTTGCTAAGCAATTGCTAGATTTGCCAGGCTTCACAAGTCTGCATTGCATGACTCCAGATCAACTTTCTTTGCAAACATTCTGCAAGTCTGCTACAAGTTCTGATTCAGTTGTGTTGTGCAATAGTCATCCCACCACAGGGGGCACTGTGAATTGTAGAGCTCTTGCTGTAGACTCTCCATTGCAACTTTGCTCTTGCTAGAGACTTGCCACGCAAATTTGCTACAAATTGGAAAAGTGTCAACTAGAACGTGTGACTCAAGTGCTCTGCAAGTGTACAACTTGCAAGTGAAAATGTGCAGCAAGTTAACAAGGCTTACAATTCAACACTGCTACACATTTGTGGCAAGTTATCCTTGCTATCTGGGATGCTGACAGCTCTCTTGTGGCCTGTCATTGATTTAGGCATATTTTATGTTACGATCGATGACACCATGGGTTCTATTTATAAGACCAATAACACTATAATATGTGTATCTCCTATAATCCTCAGCTCCCTCTAATGGCCATAATGTGGTATTTTCCTGAAATATCTCAGTTGGTAAAATATCACAATATGGCCACCAGATGAAGCTGACGATCATGAGAAAGAAACATATTAGCCCCATTTCGGGGATTATTGATGACAGCTATGTGAATCCAGATTTTTTTTTTTATATATAGACCCCCTATTGTCACAGTTGACACTGCAAGCTGCTACCAAGGAAGTTAGCAGGGGGCTCCATCAAACTCTTGCTATGGGGCACCAGGATTTGTAGGCATCACACTTTAACTATTCCTTTGCCAATAACTGCTCCTTGTGCACATTTTCATCTCTGTAGTGCAGATTGTAACAGATAAGCTTTCCGAAGGAAGAGATATTTTCTACCTCTTCAATAGGCAGACGTTGTCAGTCTATAATGTGGTATGTGGTAATAATAAGTTTAATTGTCATCTGAGTAGGCAGTGACAGCACTAAAAGGATAATTAATGTGACAAGGAAGTACATGCTGATAGGTGATAAGATGAAATCTAATTAGTTGGTACACACAGTTTCTTAGGTGGTACGGGGACATTGTGAATGTAAACCTGAAGCTGTCATTCAGTTTTATAGCAATATCTGTGACACCACCAAGACGGCAGTATATCATTAATAATAAATTCACTGTTCCATTGTCAATATGTCTGTAAACATCACTGCTCAAATAGATTTTATTAAACTTTGTAAGTGACAACAGTGACCCCTGCAGGGCATAATTTGTATTACACTGCATTGGCTGCTGTTACAATAAATAGCGTTCCCTGTAAAATGAATAGAAAGTTAAAGCGGAGTTCCACCCAAAAGTGGAACTTTCGCTTTAAGTACTGGTGACCCCCTGACATGCCACAATTGGCATGTCATTTTTTTTTGGGGGGGGGCGGATACCTAGTTTTCACAGTTACTCAGCTCCGTCACGTCACATGTCCCAGAAGATTGCCTGGCCATTCACAATGTGCAGCGTGGCTTGCGCATGCGCAGAGCGGGCACCCACACTTGCAACACCGGCACTGTGGAGAGGAGGGGGAGAGGAGCGAGGCTTCGGGGGGCCGCATCATTGGACCATGGGACAGGTGAGTGTCTTTCTATTAAAAGTCAGCAGCTACACGTTTTGTAGCTGCTGACTTTTAAATGGGTGGAACTCCGCTTTAATCCCTGTCTGCCCACTTAACATCTATGCGCCATGACAAAGAGGGAGGGCTTTAATGCCCACACATCATACATATTCGTCCATAGGCGACTGAAGTTTATGCTCACTACAGCGCGCTTCCACCACAGTGACTGAGCTGTCAAAAACAGTTCCCAGTCTCTAGTATTGGTCAGGAACAGCTCTTGATCATATGACCCCTGTAACAGCCAATCATAGTGGTCACGTGATTGGGCGGTCCTTCCCACCCACTGGGCATAATAACCCAAAATAAAGAGATGCCAGAGCTGATTAGGAAGAGGTTCCCAGATAGCAAGAAAATGAGCTGCAGGTTTGAAAGTGACTTGCAAAGCTATTGCTAGACTTGCCAGGCTTCACATGTTTGTTTCACAATTGCAGCAAATCTGCATTGCATGACTCCAGATCAACTTTCTTTGCAATCGTTCTGTAAGTCTGCTGCAAGTTCTGGCTCAGGTAGGCTGTGCAATAGTCATCCCACCACAGGGGTCACTGTGGCTGAATTTTCATGCTGTAGACTTGCAGAGCTCTTGCTGTAGACTCCTGACTGCAACTTTGCTCTTGCTAATGACTTGGCACACAAATTTGCTATTTGGAAAAATATCAACTAGAACTTGTGCTTCAAATGCTCTGCAAATGTACAACTTGCCAGTGAAAATGTGCAGCAAGTTAACAGCCTTACAATTCAACACTGCTACACATTTGTGGCAAGTTATCCTTGCTATCTGGGTTAAATTTTCACAGAATAAAATCCTCTAAAGAAAGCTTGGGTTGTCCTGCACAAAACATGGTGATTACTTATGTAACAGAAATAATGACAACATTACCGTCAATCAATAGGACCACAGTTGAAATGTAAACTTTGGTCTACTCTATAAGGGCAAAACATCAGCTAGCCATAAAGTGGTGCATTTTTAACTCAATTAAATTACAATATAGCTTATATAACAATTATGTATATCAATTCTTAAAGATGAACTCCAATTGCATGCCTAAATGCGTTGATCTAGGCTGGACCAGTGTAGGTATGCAAGCTGATGGACCACTGTGGAAGCTGACAATCATTGTAGTAGTTGGCGATACTACAGTGATCACTGCAAACTTTGGGGTCTTGTGCTGCCACCATTCACTGAATAGCTTGTATTTTTTTCAGTGAATACAAGGAAGAGGTGGAGATTGTAACATCACCACTGCTCCTCTCCACCTCATCCGATCAGATAATTCTTTGCATTCATTAAAAATAGGTGTTCTGTGAATGGCAGCAGTGCCAAGGGAGTGACCCCCTGTGGTCAATGTGTGGTGGGGCAGTTGCTTGTACAGGACTTGGAAGATTGTGGCTATCTTTATTCTAATGCAAACTACTATAGTGGCGTTCAGCAGGCAGTACTGCCGCTGAATGTGACCCATTCAAGTGAATAGGGCTGTGCTGCAACCACTCTACAGCCATGTGCAATGCACATGGTTGCAGTGTGGTACAGTGGTGCAGTCTATTCAGGGTTAAAACAGGTAGTGATGAAGTGAAATATCTCCAGCTATCCATGGCAGATCACATTTCCAAGGGGCGGCAAGGGCTGTCTCACGTGAATTGGTGTCGCCAAATTTCTGAATTACAATAGTAACGAATTTAAAACAAATCCATAATAATGAAAAAAAAATTTCGTATGAAATTCGAAGTTGAATAGTTTTTGAATCAAATTCAAATAGTTTTCTAATTCAAATTGTTTTTGCATCTGAAAAGTTTTCAAATTCAAAAAGTTTTTGATTTGTTTTCAAATTTCCGAAGATAATAAAATAGAATAGAACATAAAGGAATAGAATAGAAAAAAATATACTAGAATAGAAAATATTATAATAGAAAATAAAAGAATAGGATATAATAGAGTAAAACAGAACAGAATAGAAAATAAAAGAATAGAAAAAATAGAATATAAAATAAAAGGATATAATAGAAAATAAAAGAATAGAGTAAAACAGAACAAAATAGAATAGAAAAAAAAGAACAGGATAAAATAGAATAGAAAATAAAGGAATAGAATAGAATAAAAATTGAATGAAATAGAAAGAATATAACCATCTGAAATTCGAATTTCAAGTAGAATAAATTTGAATTAGAATACAATAGAAAAGAATAGAATATAAAAAAGAATAAAATAGAAAAGAATAGACTAGAATAAAAAAGAATATAATAGAATAAAATAGAAAGAATATAACCATCTTCTGAAATTAAAATTTTGAATAGAATAAAATAGAATAGAATAGAAAAGAATAGAATAGAATAGACAAATAGAAAAATATATAATAGAGTAGAAAGTATATAACAATATAACTGTTTTCCAAAATTCAAATTTTGAATAGAATATAAAAGAATATAATATAATATAAAAGAATAGAATAGAAAATAAAAGAATAGAATATAAAAAGCAATAGAATAGAATGGAATAGAAAGAATATAACCATAACCCAATATTCCAATTTCGCATGGAATAAATTTGATTTCTAATGGAATTCGATTTTGGAACATTCAAATCAATTAAAACTAATTCCGAAAAAAAATTAAACAAAGGTAACTAAATGGATTAATGTCAATAACAAATCAAATTAAACTCATTTTTTTGTTTTGCACATGTCTACACATTTTTTAATAATTTAGAATTCCAACGTATTAAAACCAAAGATTCATGCTTTTCACAGATTTTGCTTTCAATAGATTTTTATTGAGAAAAAAATGGAACAAAGACAGTACAGGTACAGTTCAGTATCAAGAAGCCTAGTAGAAGAGGACCCAGACCAAAAATATACTGTCGGCCCGTAATAAGAAAAAAAGGCTAAACCATCCATCCATACAAGCCAAGTCCCAGGCTGTCTTCCTGGGGGGGGGTTAGAGAGTGCACGGCTGAGGACACCCCGCGCGGCACTCCGAGTGGGAGCATGCTGGGCTGCAGCCGGAGAGGCAGATCCGCCCTGCCCTCCCACCCATGTCAGACAGCCAAGGGAGTAGCAGTTATAACTGGAAAGACTAATCAAAAGCGAGAACATTACTCTCTAGGGGGAAAGGTGACCTCCCTTGCGAGGAGGCTAAGTCCATAAGTCTTCCATAGAGCTAGGTGATATTGCCCCGACAGTAGAGTTATTGACGGTGAGACAGTCTTCTTTGAAAACAGATACCAGGGAGTAGATCACATAGCAGTAAGGAGGTAACCTTGGTATGGAGGAGGAGGAGGAAAACCATTGAATCCAAACATCCTTAGTAACGGAAAAGAGAAAAATTAAACAAAATGGAAACTGTGTCGAATGTCCAATGAACAAGAGGTTACTGTAACCCGTGAGAAAGCTCAGCCGAAAGAAGGAGGGAAGAGGAGTGAGAAGAATAATATGGAACACAAAAAAAAAAAAAAGGGGGGGAAGAAAAGAAAGAGAGAAGGAGGGAGAGATCAGGAAAGGTAATTGTGTCAGAGAGAGAGAGGACCCAAAGCCCGATAGGGTGTCCCAAAAGGAAGCTAAATTAAGCCCAAGCTTTATAGACGAGCCAGGGTTCCCAAACCGCATCATGTCTCTCTACTGTATCCAAAAAAATACTTGCCTTCTTTTCTTGCGTCATGATCCAGGATATTTTTTTTCTTGGCCTGGTAGAAGGAGACATAGGGCTGTTTCCAGGTTCTAGCTATCAAGATTTTGGTGCCCGAAAGTATAAAAGATATAAGACGTTTGGTTAGTTTTGGAATTTCGGGGCCCATCACATTTAGCAAAGCCAGATGTGGGGTGTTTGGAATAGGGAGGCCCGTGACTTTCCTGATCAACTGGAAGATTTTGTTCCAAAAGCCCCTGATCTTGGGGCATTCCCACCAAATGTGGATCATGGAGCCAGTTAAACCGCAATGGCGGAAGCACAGGGGGGAAGAGTTCGGGAAGAGCTTGGCTAGCCTGAGGGGGACCAGGTACCATCGTGTGAGAACCTTTAAATTTGCCTCAACTATGGTGATATTGTAAAGGCCCTTCGTGGAGGCCGTAAAGGCCCTGTGCCAAGCCTCCTGGTTCCAATCGATGCCAAGCTCCTCCTTCCAGTCCCTCATATATCTAGATTTGTCAGAAGAGGAGGCCAGGGAGCGATAGATTACCGATATGCCCCCCCCTCTGCTCCATGGACTGACCACACCAATGTTCATATGCTGTTAATGATAGAGGGGCGGGTTTGCCCCTGCAAAGGGACCTGATAAAGTGGGTAATTTGTTGGAGCCTAAATTTCTCTGTCAGAGGCATGTCTAGTTTACTTGTGCAGTGCCATGGAAAGGGGGTCCATGAAGTTTACAAAATGACCAATGCTATAGAGACCTTTATCCAACCACCAACGAAAAGCCAAAATATTCATCCCAGCGGTAAAAAGTGGATTGTGGAATAAGTGGGAGAGAGGTCACCAAAAGGAAGTTAAAGAGGATGTGTATTTGATGCTATCCCAAAGGGCGAAGGAATGAGACAAGGTAGGGGCCAATATTGGTGGTCTCACCTTTGGGGTGTGCCATAGCAGAAAATCAATGGTGTGGTTGGGGATAGCTTGTCTCTCCAGCCGTACCCAGTCGGGATGGGTGCTCTTAGAGTAAATAACGAGAGTTGGGCCAATTGAGCCGCTTGGTAATTTGTTTACATGAACAACACTACTTGCTGTTCCAACAGCGCTTGCATAACATACTATGAGTCTCTCATTTCAAAGTGACCGTGCCTGTGCGAATTGCCTTCTCTAATACTTGTGCAAAACCGATTTATGTGCATAAATTATATCATTATGTGGTACAATTAAAATTAAAACTGTTGAAACATCATATAAAATTGTTGAAACATCATAAAATTAATTCATTATTTGAAAAAGTGCTAGTGCCTTTAAGATTCTATGCAAAAGTCTATGTTTCAAAGTGCCAGTGAAAGTTTGAAGGTGAAATAGATTTCTTCAGGGCAATCACAAAACTTCTTAGCTTCTTATATCAAACAAGTGCCCGTGCTGTGCTGAGTGCTCAAATATAAATAAGTGGTTGAGGCTTTTGACTCTCCAACCGTATGGTATGGAGGAGTCATTTGCGCTTTAGGTCTACAATCCGACCTATGGATGTGGTGCCGTCTGCTTCCCTTGTCTTCCTTGTTCGTCAGCGTACCATTGGGAAATTAATAAAAAAGAAGAATCTCATCGCGTACCTCTCTTGTAAAAAGGATTTATTTAGCCACTTTTCCACAGTACAGCTTTAAAACAGTCACACTGTGAGCGCTCTGTGAACACCGCCGCTGAGTGCTGGTGGTCACTCTCGTTCCCGCCTGCCTTCGTTTTGCGTTTCACAGGAGCGTGGCTACGTACACCTTGTGTTCCAACTAACGCGTTTCGTCATATCCTGTGACGTCTTCAGAGGACCATAGCAGGTTTGGTAGATTTAGCCCTCCTTGATCGCTGGGCCGGAACAGGGTTTCTCTATTTAATCTATGGCCCTTATTGCCCCAGATATATCGGATGATCTTAGCCTGTAACCTCTTGAGAGGATCCCTGGGAATCGGTATGGGCAGGGACCGGAAAAGAAAAAGGAGTCTAGGAAGAAAGTTCATTTGATGGAACTGATTCTTCCCAGCCAAGAAATCCTTAGCTTCTCCCACCCCTTCATCACTGAGGACAATTTGTTGAACATAGGGGGGTAGTTTGCTGGGTAGAGGTTGTCTATAGAGGATGTTAAATGTACTCCTAGATAACGGAGTGAGGTATTACCTCAGCTGAAATGAAAGTTATGTTTGAGTGAGCAAACTAAGTGGTCTGGTAAGTTAACGTTGAGGGCCACGGATTTAGAATAGTTCACAAATAGCCCCAAAACTTTGCCAAAGTCATTCAAGGTCCTACAAATAACTGGTAATGAGGTATGGGGTTCCGAAATGAAGAGCAAGACGTCATCCCCATATAAGGCACATTTATGTGTCTGGTTGCTGCAATTGACCCCGTGAAAATCTGGATTAGTTCTGAGAGCAATTGCCAGGACCTCAATGACCAGGGCAAAAATCAGAGGGGATAATGGGCAACCCTGCTGTGTGCCTGACCTAATAGGAAAAGAGGTGAAGTGGAAGCCCTGCAGTTTGATTTTAGCTTCAGGAGAGGAGTAAAGGGCGCTTAGTATGTTAAGGAAGGACTGTCCAAAACCTCAGTGCTGTAAGACCGGAAATAGGTATGACCATGAGACTGAGTCGAAGGCCTTCGACATATCTAGTGATAAAAGGAGACCCTCCTGACGGGGGCCATTGTCCCATCCAGACTTCAAGAGAGAGATAATGTCTATTGCCCTTCTGATTTGGTCCGGGCCCTGCCTCCCCGGAATGAAACCCACCTGATCCCCGTGGACGTAAAGCCCTATAAAGCTGGAAAGGCAGTTTACTAATATTTTCGTCAGAATTTTAAGATCATTATTAATCAGGGATATAGGCCTGTAGTTCTTGACAGCGCTGGGGTCTTTATTAGGTTTAAGCAGGACGGTAATGAAAGCGGAGTTTAGGTCGGCGTTTAAAGGGTGTCCAGCGCGGAGGTGATTAAAGAAGTGGGCCATATAAGGGGCTAGCATATCCGCAAAATGTTTGTAGTAGGGGACCGCAAAGCCGCCTGGGCCTGGGGCAGAGCCGGACTTTAAAGACTTAATGACCTGTGTGATCTCCTCAGCAGAGATGGGTGCCTCTAGTTCATCCCTATGATGATTTATAAGAGTGGGGATGGGTAGGGAATGAAGATAATCCTGAACCCTGTCAGCTTGTGAGAGTTCCCGCTCCCCCTTATACAGATTCTTATAGAAGTCTTAGAAAGTGTCCAGAATTTTTGGGGGGTTTTGGGAGAGAGCCATCCTGCAGTCTGATTTTGGGAATTGAGTGAATTCTCAATTTAGGGGCCAGTCTGTGGGCCAGCATAGACCCAATTTTGTCTCTATGTAAATAGAATCTCCCTCCTTCCCATCTAAGGTGTTTGTCCGCTGTAGCCGTAAAGGCAAGGTTCAGTGCAGTACGTGCTGCCTCAAGCTTACCTAGGGATGAGGAGGAAGGGGACCCTTTGTGTTGTTTGCTAGCCAGGAGAAACTCTTTTTCTAATCTGTCTACGTCAATGGATCTAGCTTTACGGATCCTGGAGGACAATTGTATTGTGAATTTATGAGCAGCCCACAGGGAGGTTGGAGAAATGGCATTTGTATCATTCAAGCGAAAATAATCCTGAATAGCTGTATTTATCTCTGTGACGTGGACAGGATTACTAAGGATCGAGGCTTTCAGTCTCCAAGAAAATGGCTTGTGTGTGGCATTTAATCTGTGTAGGACTAAAATTAGGGAGGAGTGGTCCGACAAAGCTGAGTCTCTAATGAGAGCCTTGGAGACCCTTGGGAGCTGATTGGTGCGGATAAAGAAGTGGTCTATTCTAGCAAACGTGTTATGGGGGCTGGAGAAATGTGTATAGTCCCGGACTGAAGGGTTCATTTCCCTCCAGACGTCCACCAGTGCCTGGTCGAAAATTTGCATAGCTACCTTCAGGCTCTGCCTTGAGGGGCGAATCTGGTTATGACTGGGGGGACGCGACTTGTCTAGGCCCACATCAAAGGCCGTGTTCGAATCCCTACCGTATATAACCGTTCCTTCCGCCAGTGGGTTAGTGGCTTGGAAGAGGGAGTCAAACAATTTGCATTGTCCCTTGTTTGGAGCATAATAAGATATAAATGTGTAAAGTTGGTTGTCTATAAGGCCCTTAAGGAGTAGGAAGTGTCCCTCCGGGTCTTTTAGAACATTACTGCAGGAGAAGTGTACGTTATGAGAGAAGATGCCAACTCCTTTAGTTTTGTTTGCTGCGCTTGCTAAATTAAAGGTAGGGTATTTACGGTGTATAAAAGAGGAAGGAAAATGTGTTTCCTGCAGTAGCACCACATCAATCTTTTGGGCAGCATACTGCTGAAACTTTTTTTTCTGCTTCATGGGGGAATTTAGGCCTTGAATGTTATGAGAGGCTATGCGTAAAGGAAGGTTGGAGGAACTGTGGTCAGACATGGAGCAGAGAGAGGTGAGCACATAGCAATTTCCATTCACTTACCTGGGTCCCGGGGAGAGGTGAGGAACGGAGGATGGTCTGGTGGAAGCCATTGTAAGGGCCGTGGGTCCTGAGGGGCTCCTGCCATGAGTCACATGTGGGAAGACCCCTAAAGGGGATATCAAACTGTTAACAAGAGATTTAGAGTCAAATAGAACACAACCGATGAAGTGTGCCTAAGCGGCAGACCAAATGGATTAGTCTCCATGTTAAGAGACAAAGAAAAAGGAAAGGATGAGATCCATCAGCCCCTTTCAAGGTGGAACTCCTTTCTTGGCCTTCTGGAGTTTGGGCTTCTGCCAAAGGGTGGTGAGAGGGCTTGAGGGAGGTGGTCTTTTAGAAAGGCTGGATGATGAGGCTTGCATTGGAGAGGGAGGGTCTTTGGAGAGGATCCCAAGTTTCTGAGGAAGGTTCGCACTGTCCTGAAATGTGGAAAATCTGTAAGTTTTGTTTTGGAAGTCAAACTTTAGCCCGAAAGGGAATTGCCATCCGTATTTAATGTCCTTCTGCGACAGGATTGTGAGTAGCGGTTTCAAAGACCTCCGTTTCTGGATGGTGAGGGGAGATATGTCTGCATAGATTTGCACTGCGTGCCCTAGAATTTTGATTTGGGGATTAGAGCGAGCTATTTTCATTACTTCTTCTTTGGTGCTGTAATAGTGGGGTTTCACCACTATGTCTCGAGGGAGACCATCAGTATGGGGAGTTCCAAGAGCCCTGTGGGCCCGATCCAGCTCCATCTTGTGAATGTCCGGGATGAGGGATTTGATCAGGGTGTGAACTGCTTCAATGACGTCTTTGACCTCCTAGGGAAGCCCCCTAATTCTGAAATTGAGCCTCCTTGACCTGTTTTCTAGGTCATCTATTTTCGCTAATGCCCCCTCCAGGCAGGTATGAAGTTCCTGGATTACATCAGAGTTTTGGTTGACCCGGGATACGATGGCATCCATTTTGGTTTCCACTTCCTCAATGCACGGCCCGAGCATTTGCAAGTCAGATTTGATTTCGGACGTGATCTTCGTCGCGGTCTAGGCAAGACCCTTGTCTAGAAGTTCTGCAAATTTCTGGAACATGAGAGACATGTCCTGTTGCTGGGCTGGGTGAAATTCTTTGTCCTGAGTAGTGCTGTGACGATCGTCTTATGCCATGGAGGGTGACATCAGGATTTCGTCAATAATGTGGTTGAGCAGAAAGACCGTAAAGGCCAGGGAGTAAGAATCCATTTGATTAGGGGGACCAATGTCCCCTCCACTGAGCTCAGGAGGAGGGGAGTCATGCCAGGCAGGGGAGCCGGGGAGATCTGAGAAGGCCGCTTCCAGGGGTTGGTGGCCTGCAGCCATTGTGTGGGCAGAAGTGCTGTCTGAGATCTGGCCATACTGAGGTTGTAGATTGCATTTTACGGTTTTGGCCCACATTCAGTAAGGTGAAGTGGCAGTGTTGATGGTCTGAAAGGGCGTTGAGGTAAAGCTGCGTGGTAGGTCCTTGTTAAGGGGACTGAGGGGGAAGCCGTAGGATCCCTTTGGTGCCAGCGAGTGACGCTGCGGTGTTAGAGCTGGGATATCCTTAGTGTATGTCCCAAGGGGCCCGTGCAAGGAGGCACCTGGAAGCCCTCTGAGGTGTAAAACATAGATAAGGCTCTCCTATGAGGGGGAAGCTATGTGGCACTCTGGCAGGTTGCAGTCCGTGAACCGGGCAGGCCTCTCACCCAGAGACTTCCATCTCCTCGGATCCCACACAAATAAAGATGTCAGGGGGTGAGAAAGATCAGTCAGCGTGTCGACACCCCTGGGGAAAGGTGGGAGAAGCTGGAGATAGGGCGGGGGGTATCCCCAGTATAAAGTACCCCTTGTATGGGCTTGAAACGTGGCCCGGAGTTCCCTTAGGAGGATGAGGAGAGCGGCAGTGCCTGGGAGCTAGTTATTTAGCTGCTGGGATACCAGGGGTGCTGCGCTTGGAGTGTGAGGCTTCACTCCCGCACCGCCGCCATTTTGGGAGCCGCGGCCTGGGTACCTTTTGGTGCTGAGGAATGTCAGTCCGGCTTGTGAGGAGGTTCCAGCCCATCTGGGATAGCGGTTGGGGGTGTGCTGGTGTCCGCCGGTCTGCTTGTATAAACAGAGCGCTGGTTGGATCACTGCAGGGGAAGCTATGTGGAGGAATGGCGCGGAGCTCTGGTGTCAGGCATCCATCACCGAGCCCCGCGCATGCGCACTTCCTTTTCATAGATTTTATCCTCTTGCAAAAGGTGATCGCTGATTTTTATTATTTGTGTTGCCTGTATATTTGTATATCATGGAATTTTTGACCTTTTGTTGTGAAACACATTTATCTTTGGCTGTGATATGGTATAATAAGAAGTTAATCTGTGTTCACCTCTTTCTTATAGGTATAGGTCACTTTGAGTTAATGGTACTGGTGATGAACTGGTCTTCTGGCAAATTGCTTCCTAGTCATAATAATGTTACTGCTTCAAGTGATCCCTTTTTATAAAGCTGGTATTATAATTGTACTGTGTAAGTAACTCACTTTACTTTATTTACAGCTTGGCAAGTCAAGATCAAACTCTTTAATAGATTCTACTGGATCAGAACCACATAGGTTAGTAACCAACTTACTTATTGCATACCAATTATTACAGTAGATAATCTTACATAAGAGCTGTGATAAATTGTCTCCAACTGATTACAATAATATAATATAAACATATACAATACTCACCATGGCTTGATTATCAACATTTATCTACACACAGCCTTCCTTTTCTGTACTTTTTTCGGTAAGATATTTGAAAGATATAGAGAAAATATTTAACTGATTAAAACTGAATTTTAGGCATGGCAATATTTACATAGTTACATTGGACCAGCTTGGACCAGGATAAGTATGTACTGCATAGGCGTGCGCAGGGGGTGTGCCTAGTTATGCCCGGGCACACCCTGATTACTCTGTGCAGTGTCAACTCCCCCTACTGCCTGTGTTGCCCCCCCCCCACCTCCGCAGTGCTGCTGGCTTCCCTCCTCTTCTCTCCTCTCCCTTTGGCTGCTGTGGGGGATTTTTCAAGGTGGAGAGTGTGGGAAAGGGCCTGTCAATATGTAATTTACTGGCCTTTACCTTTTCTAAATGAACACAGTGACCACACTCATTCAATGTGTTCATTCATAACTGAATCATAGCAAACTGTCTTTACTATGCTTCAGTTTGTGAATAAACAGGAAGCCACTCAGCACAGAGCACTTTCCATTCATTCACTGTCCAGTGCAGCTGAGGCTGCAGAGAAAGGCACCGTCTCACCCTCCTCTGCACTTGCTCAGTTGCTCTCCATGTTTGCCATTGTGCCTAAAATCAGAGCCACTAGAGGCTGACACCCTAAATATTTTCTACTGCTAAGGGGCTTTAGGCTTCAGCAAAATGGCAGCTTCCAGCAAGAAGAAACAGGAGCCATACTGGAGGCCATTTCCAGTACAACACACACTGATTTTGGTAGCATGTTAATGTGGAATGTATGTTCCTTGCTAAAAGAACATTATCTTTTATCATGTTGTTATGGGTAAAGTTTCGCTTTAAGGTTTCACTGAAATCAGTTGGTGGCCATGTTTCCCAGATATGAGATTTTTGCTTGAACTGTATTGGGAGACTGCAGAGGCTCTTTTGCTCCTGTACATTTTATCACTTTGTTTCATTTTGCAAGCAAATAAACTGTGATGACGATTCTGTCATTTTGAGTCCTCCAAAGTTTATTTAAAGCGGAGTTCCACTGTTTTTCAGTTTATTAAAAGTCAGCAGCTACAAAAAGTGTAGCTGCTGACTTTTAATAAACAGACACTCACCTGTCTCACAATCCAGCGATGCAGCCTCCCCGACGCCCCTCTCCTCTCCGTGGTGCCATCATAGCAACTGTGGGCACCCGGCCGTGACATATTACGGCTTCACGGTCTGGCGCGCACTGCGCATGTGCGAGTCACGCTGCGCTCTGCTAGTGGCCAGGCAATAGGTGGCCAGAAGACCAAAGCAGGAAAAAAAATATGAAATGCCAAATGTGGCATACAGTCCTGCTCACCATTATTGGCACCCCTTCATGTTTTGCATAACTGAGTGAATGTCTTCAGAAATAAATGGAAATGTACCAAATTTATATCAGCAGGATCTTTTAATTGGAGGTCCAAAGTAATTTAACAAAGACAATTGTTATTTCAACATAGATATTGTAATTATAAAGAAAAAACAGAAAACCAGCATGTGCACTAATATTGGCACCCCTCCTTAATATTTGGTTGCACACCCTTTGGCAGCGATGACAGCCTCCAAACGTTTCTTATATCCATCGATAAGCTTCTTGCACTTCTCGGGTGGCATTTTCTCCCACACTTCCTTTGCAATATGCTCAAGCTCTTGAACATTTGCAGGGTTCCTTTCTCCAATGGCAGTTTTCAGCTCCCCCCAAAGATTTTCAATTGGATTGAGATCAGGACTC
>BLSH010288734.1:762258-779589 GCA_018402905.1 Glandirana rugosa
TCCGGAGTCCGAAGACTGGATCGTCGACCCTCGGAAAGTTGTAGGTCGACCGTAGCTTGAGGCTAGTGGACTGGACAGGGTTCATTTACCCGAGACGGTCGTCGGGGACCCTGGTTTCTTTGGGGTTGACTAACCGACCTTTTTGTATAGGTGAGGATTGGACCTATGTTACACTAGAACAGTAAAATCACAGTTCTCGTCGTCGCAGTGGGTTACTGTCTTCTCTCCCCACGTGGTTGGGTCCGAATCCCGTTTTTAGTCCTCTAGGCGATAGTTAACCGGTCCGATCAATGGTGGATCGTCTTGATTTAAACTATCGTTGGGACTAATCTAATCAGGGTTGCTATCAAATTTAGTTCTGCTAGGTGGTAACTAGCCTGGCCAATTGATAGCGGATCTCCTGATTTTTGCCCTAAGCCTGGGTTGGTGCACCCCTCTCTTCTGTCATTGGGTGACGCTGCTGCTCTTGACACTAAAATGACAAGATCACATTGTATCCAGGTTAGGAGTGGATATGTTTTTCCAGCCAATCAGTTGGGGTTTCTTTGGTCCCAGGGGCTGCTGGCAGAGCCCATTTACTTGGGACAGGTCAGGTGATCGGAGTTCGATGCCAGCTGGATGTTGAAAGGCTCCCAGCTGCTAGGTCAGAAGCCTGAGGCCTATCCTGGTTGCTAGGCAATCCAAGGCCTATCCAGATTGGAAGCAAGCAGCAGGGGGCTGGGGCTTCAGGCCTGGAGTACAACCAAGTTGCAGAGATTCTTCTTAGGTGAATGAAAGCAGTTGCCTGCAGAGACGACCGCACCTGTCGCCAGAGGCAAGTGAGAACCAGAGGTCAGAGTCCTGTTATCAGAGGCCAAGTAGTTGAAGTCTGAAGAAATACCAGAGCAGCCTTTTTCACTAACCGGGGATGGTGAAGAAGTTGGGAAAGCTTCAGCAGAGTCAAGCCAGGGACCCAGCGGGATAGTGTGGGTGATGCTTGCAGAGGATTCACCGAGTTAACTGAAGAGCCAAGCCAGGGACCCAGCGGGATAGTGTGGCTGATGCTTGCAGAGGGTTCAGCGAGTAAACTGAAGAGCTAAGTCAGGGACCCAGCGGGACAGCATGGGTGACACTTGGAAGCCACGTCAGGTTAGTTGTGGAGGAGCTCAAAGGATCCAGCAGCGGCTGGGATCTGAAGAGTCTAGTGAGCTCAGTGAAAGGATCTACAACAGGATACTGTGAGTCGTGATCTGCATTGAAGTTGCAAGTTTCATTGATATAAGTGACAGCAGTCTACAAGTACAGTTTGCTGCAATCCAGCTTAAAGGCCCTTGAACTGTATAGCTGTGTTCCTATTCCTATTTTTGTCTCAGAGTCTGCCAAGAGTTTTTGCACCTGCCTAAGAATGTTCTTGCCCTAACCCTCTGTCCTCTAGTTCGTTAAGAGACAATAAATCTCTTTTTGGATTCTCAAAGTGTCTGGCGCCCAACTTACTCTACCTGCACTACACCCACTATGCCTAGTAACCCACACTGTGAAGAGGGATGTCAGCTCTCCCCGACTCTGAAGGTCACCACTAGACCTGCAGAGGTCAGGGCCATGGCTACACTAACAAGTGTTCTCCCATATTATCTGGGAATGGTGACTTCTATGCCTGTGATGGTGCCAATGGAAACTGGAATTGAAAGAACATTCCTCCAACAGGATCACAGACAACCACATGAAACACGACAGAGTTTCTCACCCTTCTCCAGTCTATTTAAAACTAACAATGAAAACGGTAGGCTGGAGTTCCACTTTAAACTTTAGATTTGTGGGTTCGGATCACTACTATGCCAATTGTATTTAGCTAAAAAGGAACATACTCCCCAATCTTGCTAGCCATTTTGTGTCTGGGATATTAATCAAATGGGCATATTGGAAAACTTATCACGTTATGCTTTTGTTCCCTCTGACATAAGTGGTTTCCGTGTTGGATTTTCTGTATTTCATTTAGCACTTGGCAGGAGAACACACAGGTCTTAGAAGAATGCAGTTTGATCGTTACATTACTTTGAGTCTATGAAATTTCGACGACCTGATCGATGCCTTGGCTGAAGTCATGTGTGAATAAAACGTACCCTTTTTCATGCAGTAAACGTACTAATAAATGTAAGAAGTGAAACCTCCAAAGGGTGCACACCCTGACACCTGCCATTGCCTTAACAGGGAACTTTAGTCATAACAAAAGTCACCATCACCCACCAGTTTTCAGATCTTACATCAATTACAACTGAATTTACTACCAATTACTATCACTGCTTGCGTCATCCCAATCTGTTCAAATCTGCAGTAGCTCATGTTGTGTAGAATATCTGTATAAACCATTGTGTCACAAAGCAGGCTATAGGAGTTTTGCAGAGCTAAATTCTCATGTGGATTATCAGCCTTACTGCCAAGCTGTGCATTTTATAACGGGATTTAGTGCTTTGTACTTAAAATATCCTACGCATATGATGACTAAGAAAACTTAAACAGATTGTATAGTGAATTCCTTGAAAAATTCCTAGTGGTGTGAAGGTACAATATAGTGCTAGATCCACGTTGGAAACCCTAGGGCAGCTTCTACAACCGGGGTGCCCAGCAGTGGCGGCCCATCCATTCGGGGCGCAGGGGCGCCGCCACCCTAATCCATGTGTCCGGCCCCTAATCTACACGCAGGATTCATCCCATCCAGTTATGTGACAATAACGAATTAATATTCGCTATTGTCTTCCTGCTTCTCCTCCCAGGCAATCAGGAAGCAGGTCTTGAGACCCAATTGGCTGAGAGGAGAATCGATATATTGGTGCCGACTAGGAGGAGAAGACGTAGGGAAAGTCGCCGTGAAGCCGAGGAAGAGGAGATGCTTGGTGAAGCCGAGGAGGAGGAAGCGCTGCCTGCGACCTAGATGGGATAAGTGCTGATGCGTGGTGGGCTGAGGATGGAACGCTGGGGAGGGGTGATTGGCGGGTGCCGTCTGACTGACCTACCGACCGCAGGGGGGGGTTTGTGGCCACCCCCCAAAAGATGGAGCACCAGCTGCTACTGGTGCCCAGGCACCCTGGGGTGCCTTCAGGTGTCTTCAGGGGTGCTTTGGCACAATGCCTACAAATTGCCCAAAAATTGCATACAAGCCAGCAGGTGGACGAAGCTTGCATCAGGTTTTCATTGTGCACTATTATGACCTTCTACACCGCTGGTCTTGTATCAACCAATGATGTCATTGGTTGATAAGGAGGACACTGGGCTTAGCAGAATTGTGTGCCCCTCCCCTGCACCTCTCCATCAGTACTGGCCTGGGGTGACATTAGCTGAGTGAGGGAGAGAAACTGAAGGAGAAGAGAAACATTGGAATACTAGTCAGTACCAGTGGGCAAAGGTGTATTTGCTTTGGAAGAACAAATCACCCCTGTGTGTCCTACGTGTGGATGTTGCTGTGTTATGTAAAACTAGTAGTTTTGTTTTATTACATTTTAGAATGGGTTGCCTCAGGATTGTGCAGAATTTTAGAGTGCCTTGACTGAAAAAAGGTTGAAAAACACTGCCCTAGGGGTTTGTCTGTCCATTGCATCTGCTCTGTTCAGAGGTTCCATATGGGGTATTCTCAGAATGTTTAGCCATATGGGAAGTATCCACCTTTGGATGAGATCTCTGTAATACTGGCTTCCTCTGAAAAAGTTGACTTTTTTTCAATGAAATGCATTAGGAGTAGGACACTTTGAGTTCAGATTGTAACAGTAACCTGTTCTTGATGGTACAAGTCCGCATGACTGTAGTGCTTGGTGCCTGATCTCACAACCTGTAGTAAAGAATTTTACCATTGACACCCCACTTTAGCCCCAGAAGGATTTACCCCCTTCCTGACCAGAGCACTTTTTGCGATTCGGCACTGCGTCGTTTTAACTGACAATTGCGCGGTCATGCGATGTTGTACTCAAATAAATTTGATGTCCTTTTTTTCCCCACAAATAGAGCTTTCTTTTGGTGGTATTTGATCACCTCTGCGTTTTTTTATTTTTTGCGCTATAAACAAAAAAAAGAGCTACAATTTTGAAAAAAAAAAACAATATTTCTTACTTTTTGCTATAATACATATTCAAAAAAATATATAAAAAAAAAGTATTCATCAGTTTGGGCCGATTTATATACTTCCTCATATTTTTGGTAAAAAAAACTCACAATTGGCGTATATTGATGTATAGTTGCCACATTTACAAACAATGAGAATTCATTTATGGGGTTTTTTTTATTTTATTTTTTTTTTTATTTTTTTTTACTAGTAATGGCGGCACACATGGCGGCGAGACATGTCGGACACTTTTGACACTTTTTTGGGACCATTGGCAACTATAAAGTGATCAGTGGTATGAAAATGCCACATACAGGGAACATACGATCACACTCCTTCTCCCCTGTCAGAATGGGGATTCGCTTGTTTACATTAGCGATCCCCATTCTGTCTCTGCGGGGGAGCGGTCACTGGTAGCCGGCGGACGACAAGTCTGCCCACCCACTCCCTGGCTCCCCCACTACACAGTGAGCGCGCAAGCGCGCCTCCGTCGGCACGCGCACAATACTCGCTCTTGTGGCTGCTGTCAGGTGACGGTGGTTCGCGCAGGAGAACCATGTTGCCGCTGTCAAGCCACGCCGGCGGTTGCCAATTGGTTAAAGTGCCCGCACTCCCCGATCCCCCGCCCAATGACAGCAAGTGGAAGATCTACTCCCCTCACCCACTGTCACTATTTAAGCACAGCGTGGCCATGTAGATGAAATGTACTACGAGTATCATCAGCCACTGCAGCAGACAGCTTGCAGTTCCCAATGAACTACAAGGGCACTGGTGAGATGTTCTGCCATATGGTGTCACCTTTTCCTACTGGCTGAGGTTTGGCTCCTCCATATTCCCAGCCTGAGACCTGTTATCCAGAATAAAAGAATGCCCAGTTCAAAAGCCTTTCCAATGCTTTACTGCAACATTTTTTCAATCACACTAGCACATGACATTTCTTCTTCTTTACAGTAACACAACTCATGGAACAGTAATGTTAAGTGCAGAATCAGCGGCGACCCATCCATTGGAGGGGGTGAAGCATGTGATTAGAGCCATAGGCTACAATAGGCTTCAAAAAAAGGGTGGGCTTGGGGTGCAGAGCACTGCGCTCTGAGCCTACCCAGTTGTGTGACTGAATGAATATTCGCTATTCTCACACTGATCCTTCTCCCAGCCAATCAGACCCATCACCCGATTGGCTGAAAGGACGCAATCCTATTGGATGCCTAGGATGTGGAGGGAGGAGAGGCACGACGGAAGCCGCCATGATGCAGAGGAGGAGGAGATGCCCATTGCCCCTAGGAGTGCTGCCCACCCTAGATGGGGTAAGTGCGGGGCTGGATGACCAACCATGAGACCCCGGGGGGGGGGGGTGGCCCGACCGAGCAGGAAGAGTAACCCAGCCGAGCGGCCTAAGCCACAGCACAGAGCGGGTAAGTATAAAAAAGTGGTTGTAATCCTAAAAAAAAATCCTGTTCCTTTAAAGCAAGATGTACAGCACAATGCTTGTGTCATTTAATTTGTCCCTTTCTATGTTGTAATATACCTGGTTGATCCTGCCTGTTTCTGTGTCCCCCTGGCTGTGCTGACGACGGCAATCATGGCTGCTGAGCCGTTAAACCATGGTCAGTTTATGTGCCTCCGTCATCCCTCTCCCCTTTCCCCCTCCCTCCCTGCCTATCAGAGTGAGAGTGACTCTCCTCTTGCCCCTCCCACCTCTATTCAGCTGCAATATGCAGCAAAAATACTTGTATCCACTCTGGATTAGGCAGAAATTAAATATAGTGTGTGTTTCTTTTAAATGAAACGTCTAAATACCTTTTCTCACACTGCCGCTGTGCGGTCACGTGACTTCCCTCTGCTGGCTGACGTCACAGGGGAATCTCAGCCACTCCAGCAGCTACCATAGATCGAGGAAGAAGAGCAGAGGGGGATCATGTGACCGCACAGCTGCTGTGGGAGAAAGGCATTTAGCTTTTTCATTAAAAAACAAAACAAAAAAAACACACACACTATAGTTAATGCCTGCATAATCCAAAGTGGATACTAGTAAAGTCACAATGACTTTACAAACACTTTAAATTGACCATACATGGATCGAAATTTGGCTGGCTCAGCAAGGACAGTACATATTTTGATCAGTATGTGGCAGTTTAATGTGAGAAACCACAACTAAGCCATTGCTATGAATAATAAAGTTTGTTTTGAAATGATGACATGGATTGCTGGGAAGACCTTGATCTTCACCTTGTGGGACTGATTTACTAAAATAGCTGAATGGTGCACTTTCTACATTTTAAAGTTTTCAAAAACTACCTTGCAGAAGTAACCCCTTGGCACCGACATAACACAAATATGCAGCTTTCGGGTGGAAGGGGTTGTACCGGGGTGATGCATGCAGCTGCGGGCATCTTTCCAGCACCGTTTTTTTAGAGCCGGCGGTCGGCTTTCTTGTAATAACACGCCGGCTGGCTGGTGAACCAAACGAAGCTGGAATCATCTTTGATCGGGTCTCGGATCTACTAGCCCAGAAGCGATGGATTACTGAAGACTTAAAGGTGGCAAATTTAAAAAAATGGCAGTATTCAAAACTGACAAACTTGGCGTTTTGAATGCCTTTAAGTACAAAGGAGGGATTTGTGGTCTTATAGATCCCAGATCCCTCCATAAAGAGCACCTGTCACTGCCTATTGCTGTCACAAGGGATGTTTACATTCCTTGTGACATCAATAAAAGCAATAAAAGTGATTAGAAAAAAAAAAATTAAAGGGACAGTGTAAAAATAAAAGATAAAATAAATAATAATAAAAACAGTTTTTAAGTGCCTCATCCCTACATACTCGCGCACAGAAGCGAACGCATACATAAGTCGCGCCCGCAAATGTAAACAGTGTTCAAACCACACATGTGAGGTATCGCCACAATTGTTAGAGTGAGAGCAATAATTCTAGCACAAGACCTCCTCTGTAAATGTAAACTGGTAACCTGTAGAAATTTTTAAAGCGTCGTCTATGAAAGTTTTTAATTGCCGAGTGTGCGCAATTTTTTAAAGCAGAACTTCAGTCATTTTTTTATCTTTTCATCTATTAAATCCTCTGCCCTTGTTGTTTCCACTTTGGATAGTAAAACATTTTTTTTCTGCCAGTAAATACCTTATACAGCCCACTTCTTGTTTCTTGGCTGGAAAAAAGCCTTGGCGTATGACATCATGCACAGCTCTCTCTCTCACTCTCACGAGAGTTTGCCAGGGAGGGACGGGTGAGTGATAGGAGGGCCAATGAGAGCTGCGGGGCTGGAGATGTGCCTCTGTGTGTCTGTGTAAATCCAGGAAGTGAACAGGCAGCAGCTTCAACTGCCCACCGTTAAAATGATTGCAGCCAGACTCAGTGGATGGAGATTTCTGCAGCATATTTGGCAAGAACAGAATCACAGTATATATAAAATAATATGCAAAGTGGTTGGAAGAATCCCAAAGATGTTTATTACAAATTATGTGAGCAGACTGCAGTTCCTCTTTAAGCTTGACATGTTAGGTATCTATTTACTGTTTTTTTTTAATTCATGAAATTGTATTTCTTCCAAAAAAATTGCATTTAAAAGACCGCTGTGCAAAATACAGTGTGACATAAAATATCGCAACAATCACCTTTTTATTCTCTAGGGTCTCTGCTAAATATATATATATATATAATGTTTGGGGATTCTAAGTAATTTTCTAGCAAAAAATATGGATTTCAACTTGTAAGCAACAAACGTCAGAAAAAGGTTTAGGCAGGAAGGGGTTAAATTTCTATTTGTAAATCATTAACTTGCTATTAACAAAACGAAACCTTTCAGTTTGGGAGTGTGATGATTTCGTTACTTTAAATGCGTGTTTATTTAGTTCTCTTTCATTTTGTATTTCAGGAGAATAGTGGTTATTACAAAACAGGATAATGAGCCATATGGATTTGAAATTCAGGTAATATAGAATCATTTTTGCTGCCAGTCACATAAATATTACATATTTGGATGCTTCGTTGAACAAGAGTTTGCATTGAACCCTTCAGCTGAATACATTTTTGCTATGCCAAGAATCAAGGATCACTTCATAAGCTTGAGGAGCATGCAGGGAATGTGCCAGCTTGGTTCTGTCATCTATAATAATCAGAGCATAAAAATATCTTTATCTGTGAAAAGGATTCCAACCTGCTGCCCATAGATCATAACACAGTGTGTGGGCAAGCAATGGAAAACACTGCATTTTAAGTGGCTTATGAAACAAAAGATAAGAGAGGATTGATATTATGCAACTTCTCTATTAGCGCTGGATTCAAAAACACTAAAACAAAAATGTCATTTCTTGCAGCTTAGCAGTCTTTAGATGTGGCGACTGCATTCGTTTTCACTTTTTAGGCTCCATTCCCACCTCAGCGTGTCGATTGGCGTTTTTCGGGCGTTTTTTTTAAGTGGATGTAAACACGAAAAAAAAATGAACAATTCTGCCTGGTAGAGTAGAGGATGCCATGTCATCTGTGCCCAGTCTTGCCACAAAGAGTTAATCCAGCTCTGAGCAATCCTCTTATCTTTTTGTCAGTAGGAAAAAAACAGACACACAGAAATATGTGACTGTTTCTTCTCCCATGTTGTGACTGACAGCTCATTTCCTTATCTCATGCATGGAGTAGAAGAAGAAGCTTTACAACACCCCCTCCTTTCTTCTCCAGCTCTACCAGGATTGGCTGCTCCACACCGCAGCATGATTGGGCATGCTGAAGTCATGTGGTGCCTTTCCTGAGTTTTGACAGGAATGGGAGAGTAGGAGAGTGTTGAGGTGGGTGGGGAGACTTGTGACATCACAACTCCACCCACAGAGCTCCAGCAAAGAGACCCACCCACTGATTCCAGAGTTTTGTGGGGCTGCTACTGCTGAAGGGGGTGACATTTGCAAGGTAGGGATACATGCAGGAGGCTTGCATGTATATATACATTAATACTGTGCCATTAGTTTATATTGGGTGAGTGGTGGGTTTACATCCACTTTAAGCTTTTTTTGCAGCTTTTTACAATTTTTTAAAATAACGTTTTAGAAGTGAATTTTTACAGCTTCAGGCAGTTTTGTTTAGCCAATAGAAAGCATTAGGGGTTGGAGAGCGATAGGAAATTAGAGGCAGAGAGCTGCTATTTGAGGCCTTTATGAGCATTTTACGAGCGTTTTTCTGCTCAAGTTAGGCGTTTCTATTGAAGTGTGTGGGCCAAAAATGCTTGTAATCTGCCAAAAAGAAGCTCATGTACTTTTTTGAGCTTCAGACGTTTTGCTTCAGGTGACAGAATGCTTATATGTAAACAGGGACCATTGAAATTAATGGGATTTTGCTTGTTGGGCGTTTTGGAGCTTCAGAGCTGAGCGTTTTACAAGCTGAAAAATTCTCAGGTGTGAACAGGGCCTTAGGCTCAAAATACTTTTAGCAGCTACAGAAAATACCTGCTGATTTTGCCAGCTAAAAATGCAGCCAAAGAACTGTATCTATCTTGTCTAAACTACTATTCTCACCAATCTGCTATGAATAATGAAGAAAGACAGGTTTGAAGTTCATAGAAGAAATTAGCCGGCAACCCAGTACATTCCAAGTTCCAAATTCTTTATTAGGCTACACTAAAAGCAGCACAAAATAGCTAACATGTTTCGACCATGTTGGCCTTCTTCAACGCTTTGAAGAAGGCTGTCATGGCCGAAACATGTTAGCTATTTTGTGCTGCTTTTAATGTAGGCTTAGGCTCCATGCACACTAGCATTTTTTAAGCTCCTACAAGCTGTTAGAAGCATTTTTTTCCTGCTCCTTGAAGCTAAATAGTGTTATCCTATGTGTCCATGCACACTACTTTAGGCTATTGAGCATTTTTCCAGCAGAAAAAAAAAAAACGCTGAATGCTCCTAACTGCTTCTAAAAGCTACTAAAATGCTACTAACAGCCTTTTTTGAGCTTTTTTTTCTTCATGTACTGCAAAAACGCTAATAAAATGCTAATGCTCCTAACTGCTTCTAAAAGTTATTAAAATGCTACTAGAAGCTGGGACAAAAATGCTACTATTAGCATTTTTCACCCAGCATTTTTGTTCTAGCCTTTTTTGAGCTTATGAAAACCGCCAGTGTGAATTTGGAACTTGGAACGTACCAGGTTGCTAGCTAATTTCTTCTATGGATTGATGCCTTGGGAGTACACACTCCAGCCATGAGCACTCTATGTGGTCAGAGACCAAATGAGCTTGGGTAAAGTTTCTACAGGTTTGAAGTTCAGCCTGTGTGACAACCATAACTTCTCTGATAAATACAAGGAGAATTGAGTATAGACTTGATGGTACAAGACGTGTTTTTCACAGGAGTACCAGCAAATAAAATAAAATAAGCTTAAAAAAAAGAAAACTAATGCAGCCAATACATCTAAGGAATGGTAAGCTGCAATTTATGACATTTTTGTTTCTCAGTTAAGATACGCTTTATTTATTTTATCTATTTATTTCAGGTACTTATATAGCGCCATCAATTTACACAACACTTTACATATACATTGTACATTCACATCAGTCCCTACCTTCAAGGAGCTACAATCTAAGGTCCCTAACTCACATTCATACATATATTAAGGCCAATTGTCTCTCGCATTCAGACAGATACATACACATATTTGCATGCCATAACTCAGCTAGTATCTTTGATGAAGCACTAGTTGGGAAAAATGGTTTGGTTATAACATGTAGGTCTGTAAAGTGGCTGCTTTATTAAGATGGCAATTAGTTTGCTTTGGGTACCTTTATCCCATCATGGGGTGGGGGGTTGATCAGGTTAATTCCCAATGGAATCTCTCTTTACCTTTACCGTGGGGTTGATTTACTAAAGGCAAATAAGCTGTTCACTTTGCAAGGGAAGTTGTACTTTTTAAGGGAATTTTCCCCAGAGTTTAGTGAATGTGGTGAAGTTTTACTTTGCAAATAATACCATGCAATGAAAAAAAAAAAAATATATATATATATATATAAACATGTACAGTATATATTCGAGTATAAGCCGACCCGAATATAAGCCGAGGCACCTAATTTTACCACAAAAAACTGGGAAAACTTATTGACTCGAGACAAGCCTAGGGTGGGAAATGCAGCAGCCGGAACACAGGGACAAGGAGCCATTACACAGGTATTGTAGCCAGAACACAAGGATTGTAGCCATTACACAGGTATTGTAGCCAGAACACAGGGATTGTAGCCATTACACATGGACTCAGCCATTACACAGGGACTGAGCCATTATACAGGGGATTGAGCCATTACACTGACAATCGGCCATTACACAGGGCACTGAGCCATTACACTGACAATCAGCCATTACACAGGGGACTGAGCCATTTTACTGACAATCAGCCATTACACAGGGCACTGAGCCATTACACTGACAATCAGCCATTACACAGGGGACTGAGCCATTTTACTGACAATCGGCCATTATACAGGGGACTGAGCCATTACGCTGACAATCAGCCATTACACAGGGGACTGAGCCATTACACTGACAATCGGCATTACACAGGGGACTGAGACATTTTACTGACAATCGGCCATTACACAGGGGACTGAGCCATTACACTGACAATCGGCATTACACAGGGGACTGAGCCATTACACTGACAATCGGCATTACACAGGGGACTGAGCCATTACACTGACAATCGGCATTACACAGGGGACTGAGCCATTACACTGACAATCGGCATTACAAAGGGGACTGAGCCATTACACTGACAATCGGCATTACAAAGGGGACTGAGCCATTTTACTGACAATCGGCCATTACACAGGGGACTGAGCCATTACACTGACAATCGGCATTACAAAGGGGACTGAGCCGTTACACTGACAATCGGCATTACAAAGGGGACTGAGCCATTACACTGACAATCGGCATTACACAGGGGACTGAGCCATTACACTGACAATTGGCCATTACACAGGGGACTGAGCCATTACACTGACAATCGGCATTACACAGGGACAGGGAGCACAGTACCTTCTCTCTTCTCCTCTTCAGACTCTGTGTCAGCCGCTCCAACCCGTGCTCCGGCTCCGGACCCGCCCTCGCCCACAGCACAGTGACAAGCCAATCACTGGCAGTCACTGTGCACTGTGCAGCCAATCAGCCTATGTATGTGCAATGTTCGGCGCACACACATAGAGTTTTCAGACTTCAGACGAGACACTGACTCGAGTATAAGCCGAGGGGGGCCTTTTTCAGCACAAAAAAATGTGCTGAAAAACTCGTCTTATACTCAAGTATATACGGTACTCCCCTGGTTACATAGCAGTATAATGACATACAAGGAATTATTGTCAAAATAACCTACTCCCCCATCTTACCATAACTTTCAACTACATCATTTCCACGCCAACCATCCAGATATACAGTTCAATGTCCACGAGGCAGCATGGAATTACCTCCTAAACAACCACAAAAAGCCCAAAGGTCTTTTCTGGTTTTATTCTCTCATCCAATACGATGATAAATTTATTAAAAACGCTAATATGATAAATTGGGCAAAAGAACTGGGCTCTACTTTTACCCCTGTGGAATGGCAACACAACACCCCATCCAATCATATTACCGCCATTCTCAGTGTGCCAACCATTGGGAACTTATGCTAAAAGTCTTGTAGAGAAGGTATCTATCACTGGTTAGGATCTCACACATTTTTCCATCGCCTTCAGCAGATTGTTGAAGACCATGAGGTACGAGAGGGAGGATTTTGCCTATACTGTGGAAATGCAAGGGGGTGCAGAGTTTTTGGACCCCAGTTTACACCCTAATCACATCAGTCATGGACTCATCATTCACCCAGTCCCCAAATGGCATTGCTTAAACTTGGGATCCATAATATACCTACACAATTCAGAGCTATCATAGCCCATATACTCATTGCGGCTCGATTGACTATTACATCAAAGTGGAAAACACCTACTGCCCCTAATGTATTCAAAGTAATATACAGGGTCAAGACGCATCACTCATGAAAATTTTTTTGCGCCGGATCCAACACCTTAGGTCAGTGGTTCTCAACCCCTGTCCTCGGGACCCATTAACAGGCCAGGTTTGCAGGATAACTGAAATACATCACAGGTGATATCATTTGCTGCTCAGTGATTGCAGTATTGTAGTCTGCATCTACCCAAGGTAATACTTAAAATCTGGCCTGTTGGTGGGTCCTGAGGACCGGAGCTGAGAACCACTGCCTTAGGTACATTCAATACACATTGGAACCCCTGGGCTCTTAACTTCCCAGATGATAACTGAACAAAACTAAAAGCACTTTTTGCGATTTGGCACTACGTCGCTTTAACTGACACTTGCGCGGTCCTGCGACGTTGTACCCAAAACAAAATTTGCATCCTTTTTCCCCACAAATAGAGCTTTCTTTTGGTGGTATGTGATCACCTCTGCGTCATTTCTGATCGCCGCTATAAACAAAAGAAGAGCGACAATTTTGCAAAAACCCCCAAATTTCTTACTTTTTGCTAAAATGGAAAATCCAAAAAAAAAAAAAAAAAATTTTTTTTCATCGGTTTTGGCCGATTTATATTCTTCCTCATATTTTTGGTAAAAAAAATCGGAATCGGCATTTATTGATTGGTTTGCGCAAAAGTTGCCGCGTTTACGGATGATGAGAATTAATTTCTGGGGTTTTTATGTTTTTTTAATTTTTTTACTAGTAATGGTGGCGATCTGCGATTTTTAGCGGTACTGCAATATTTCAGCGGACATGTCGGACCATTTTGACACTTTTTTGGGACCGTTGCCATTTATACTATAAAAATGCACTGATTACTGTGTAAATGCCATTGGCAATGAATGGGTTAACCTGGAGGGGGCGCTCTAAGGGTTAACTGTGTTCCCTGGGTGTGTTCTAACTGTGCGTGGGCTGGCCTGGCTGGGGGAAGGGAGTGATCACGGCTTCCATATACAGGAAGCCTGTTATCACAGCCCTTCCCCCTCTGTCAGAATGGAGATCCGTGTTTACATACACGGACCTCCGTTCTTTCACTGCGGGGGGGGGGGGGGGGCCATCGCGGGTAGCCTACCTGCTCCCTGGCCCCCCGAACATAGTGAGTGCACCTCTGGCGGCGCGCGCTCACAGTGAGGGATATCACAGCCGCCGTCGTATGACGGCAGTTTGCGATATTGAGCCACTCTGTCGTCGTCAGACTGTGGTCGGCGGTCGGCAAGTGGTTAAAGTGTACCTGAATAATGTGGCATCCCCTATTAAAAGGCTCCCTCATTAAGATGGCCGGCCAAACTCTCGCAGAAATTTGGCATCAAATCACACACCTAACTTTCCAGAGAAGACCAACAGAGTCCATAAGGGGACAATTTCCCTTATCAGACTCCTCTTCTGAAGCATCGGCACAGTGCCACCGACAGGTGAGAAGAATACCTGCACCTGCCTACAGGTCAAAGGAACAACGTCCTTATGCGGTAAAAGGGGGTATAAACATTTCTTTTTACAATGCAAAGTTGATCATTCACCTGAAGGCATAAATGTGAATTCTGGTGAACATTTGCTTGGGCTGGGCAGGCCCAGTTAACTGCAAATCCAAGTTGAAGTGCGTAGACACTTTCATTACTATGTTCAGTAAGAACTATATCCTATTGCACTAAGTATCCAGTGCTCCCGATGGTGTTGTGTAAGAGCAGTCTTTGTTTTTCTCCTGTTTCATATTTGTATTAACTACTACAGATCCCCGCTATAGCCAAAAGACGGTACAGCGCGGACCTGAATTGCCGGCAGGGCATCCATGGACGTCCACCCTTTGCGCGCTCCCCGCGGACCCTCACAGCCACCGGCAGCGCGCTCTCACGCCCACCACACGTACTCGATGTCCGCTGGCGATCCGCGATCGCCTAATAGAGAGGCAGAACGGGGAACCTCCAATGTAAACACGGCTGTTTCCCGTTCTGTCAGGGGACATAACTGAGATCTACTGATCCCTGTCATCGGGATCAGTGAGATCTGTCATGCCCCTGCCAGCCCAGCCCCCACACAGTTAGAACACAATGAGTGAACACATTTAACCCCTAGATCTCCTCCTTAGTGTTAACCCCTTCTCTGCCAGTGACATTTACACAGTAATCAGTGGATATTTTTAGATTTGATCTCTGTATAAATGGCATTGGTCCCAAAAAAGTGTCAAAAATGTCCGATATATCCGCAGCAATATCGCAGTCCCGATAAAAATCGCAGATCGCCGCCATTACTAGTAAAAAAAAAAGAAAATAATAAAAATGCCATAAATCAATTCCCATAGTTTGTAGATGGTATAACTTTTGCGCAACCCAATCAATATACGCCTATTGCATTTTTTTTTTACCAAAAATATGTAGAAGAATATATATCGGTCTAAAACAGATGAATAAATTTGTTTTTTTTTATTTTTTGGATATGTATTATAGCAAAAAGTAACCAGTCTATAACTCGGCCTGTCTTATCTCACTATCTCTGTAGTTTCATTACCATGGCCTTATACATTGATTTGTTTGTCTTTCCTCTTTCTCCTTTCCCTCAGAGGTTTTTTTTTTAACATTTGGCTAAAACTGTTTTTATTCAGTACTGCTTGGACCTTGAAGAAGGGGAGATACCCCGAAAGCTTGTCCTGAAAAATTTATGTTAGTGCAAATAAATAAAAAAAAGTATCACGGACAGTACTTAATTTTGTCTAGCAAAAAGTAAAAAATATTGTTCTTTTTTTCAAAATCGTCGCACTTTTTTGTTTATAGTGCAAAAAATAAAAACCGCAGAGGTGATCAAATACCACCAAAAGAAAGCTCTATTTGTGGGGAAAAAATGATAAAAATTTTGTTTTGTATACAATGTCGCACGACTGTGCAATTGTCATTCAAAATGCGACAGCGCTGAAAGCTGAAAATTGGTCTGGGCAGGAGGGGGGTTTAAGTGCCCAGTAAGGAAGAGGTTAAAGAGCAATTTTTTTCATCCATTGATCATGTGTAAAGTCCTCTCCCAGGGAACACATACACATCATTGTCATTTCATTGTCATCGCTCCTCTGCCCCCCTATACCCCCTCACATGACCCCCTCTTCTAAAACTATTTGCTGTAAATGTCTCATTTCTTCATGAAAGAAAGAACCCCTTAGTTCTGCCTCTGTGCAGCATACATTCCTCCTACAGCCGAGAGGGAGAGGAGGAAAGCAGATCATGCAGTATCCATGATTTCAGATCAAATATATTTAGATCTTTCTATAGTTGGGATGAAGGCAAAACACATAAATGTGGGATCAGGGCTTTCATAAATGTAAATTTCATCGTAGGCATTCATGAATACAGTGGCCGGATTTATCCAGGCTTAAAGCGACATTAAACCCAAAACAAAAATTATATATATATATATATTGCAGCTTACCAATCCTTAAATGTGGTGGCTGCATTCATTTTCCCTTTTTAGGCTTTTTTCCTTTATTGTCACCAGCTAATCTGGCCATTAACACAATTTCTATCTTAGGGTGTCTCCGCTCTGGATGGAGGAGCAATGGAGCCACCCTCAGACAGCAACTTTGTCAGTCTGGGGTGAAGGTAGTGTTGGATGCACTAGCACAGTGGTTCTCAACCCTGTCCTCAAGTACCCCCAACAGGCCATGTTTGCAGGTTTTCCTTTATTTTGCACAGGTGCTTTAAATCAGAGTCAATGGCTTAGTATTTTGGACAGCTATTTTAATCTAAGAGAAATTCCCAAAACATGGCCTGTTGGGGGTACTTGAGGACAGGGTTGAGAACCACTGCACTAGCAGATTTAGATGGACTTGAATAACAAATTAAAGCCAAACTCCAAGCCAACACTTTATATGTTGTTACAGATTTTTTCCTTTTTGGATATCAGTTTTCCATAAATGAATGAAAACTGATCATTGTAAGCACTCCTGAAAGTGGTAAATGGTTTGTCTCAACCCTCTAACTGTGATTTTTGCTGAACAGTTTGGTTTGTTAAAGGAAGTTGTAAAATAACAGACTTGCTGGCAGGATGACTAGGTGAAAAAAAAGAAAAAGGATTAAAAAAAAGAAAAGAAAACAAATGCAGCCACCACATCTAAGAATTTGAAAGCTGCAATGTAATATATGTTTATATACCGCTTAAGGTTTTCCTGTTTGGAATATTGTTGTTAGGAGAACAACAAAATACCCAAACTAGTTGGACATAAATATTTTGCATGTAATGTACTCAGGACACACAGCTTACCTGCTCAACAGT
>BLSH010288734.1:791622-801778 GCA_018402905.1 Glandirana rugosa
TCGATGTTGGGGGGGGGTCTCACGTAGAGAGAGGACAGTAACAATCTCATTGTCTAGTCATTTGATCGTGATCCCCTTTGTTGACGTAACTTGAATTACCGTCTTTGTTACATTGTAGCAAAACATAATTACAAAAATGTGAGGGGTGCACTCACTCTTGTGAGATACTGTGTATATATATATATATATATATATATATATATATATAGTTAGGAGCTTGGTATACACACTTCCGGCAACAGAGAGATGTTTCTGCCATTAAGTTCAATGCAGTTGTTTCCCCTAGTGCTAGTTTACTGATCTGTTACTCTAACAATGACAGGAGAGAGATGCACTCTGGGGGGGGGTTGTAGCTTACTTGTGAGGATTTGCCCCCTGGCTGTACTGGGAGAGAACTACATCTACCAACAGGCTGTGGAGAAAAGGAGGGTTTCTGGGAGAAGAGGTGGCTCATGGGAGAGACTATTTAAACAGAGGTTTGAGGCCTAACACGCTCTCTCTGGACGGCACAGATCTGCAAGCAGGGAATCTGTTGCTGAAAGTGTCAGAAGAGGCCTACTTTCACAGACTGATCAACTCAGATAACCTACAGGACTTCAGTGAGCAGCCTGAGAGACCTGCCCTGCATCAGCAGGGCCTGTTTCTGATCCATACATCCCGCATGGGTGATCCATCCGGGAGAGCTGCGGTGAGAGGTTGTGCAGGCCGATCCTAGGAGCCAGAGACTGGAGTGATCAACATCATCATCATTTCCATACTTATTATCACCATCATCATCATCCTCAGCGGTGGATACATCATCTGCAATGTCCGTTCCTGTGTGGTGAGCGGGTGAAAGCCCATCCTAACAGATACTGTGCACAGATAATCTGATTCTTCATATCTGCTAGCATGTCTACTAGTGAGAGGCCTAGTCTTTAACTTTGGGAACAGAAGCAGAATGCAAGCATTCATACTTTAGATCGCGTTATTGCTACTTGTAGTTCCACAGAGTAAAGTTAGTGATCACTGTGAAGCATTCATTGTTCTGCTACAGAAAGAGTGCTCTATGCAATCACATTACACTTCCTTGGAATTTACTTCGTAATCAGCCTTTGTTTGGTATATACCATTTGCAAAAGTTAGCTGAAGATCAACTGAACTGTCAAGCAAGGAACAATGAACTACAACTACTCTTCATTCTCTTCCCCCACTTAGTAAGTCTATACTACTTTGCCAGAGTTTGTTATGAAGCTGCATTCACCAAAGAACTCTCCCCCTTATAGCAGGTTGAATATTGCTGTCTTTATTATTCTGGTGTTGTACTTGTATCTACTGTTTGCTGGTGTTATACTTGTTTATCTACTGTTTGCTGGTGTCACGTGAGTGAGAGTGGTCTGACACTTCAGGAGTCATTCCCCTGCTCTCCTGTGCCCCACTCCCGTGCGCATTATATTGACATACATATATACCCTCTGGTTGAATCTGCAGAGTCATAATTAACATACCATATAATTTACTTGCGTGTAACCTTTATCCAGTTATGAGAATTATTTGATGTATTTAACTTTACCCTGTTGAGTCCAAGTTCTTCTTAAAATATATACTTTGAGTAAACACTATTGATTTTTCTCAATCTTGTGTATTCCATTACTGTGTTTTAATTAACCTCCTTAGCGGTATTCCGGAGTGTGGCTCGGGGTGAGTTTTCACTACCAAAAGCGGTAACCCCGAGCCACACTTGGGATTGCATCGTAGGATCCAGGCAGCGTTACTCACCTTGTCCCCTGGATCCTACGTTGTCCCCCTGCTGCGTCCGCGGGCTGTGTCCTCCGCCCGATATACTGTATGCCGGGCTCCGTTCCCTGCGAGCGTGTCTTCGCATTGGGCGGAGCCCAGCACAAATTCAAAAAGTGAAACATCCATAACACATACAGTACACCGTAATCTGTAAGATTACATTACTGTATCAAATCATTTCACATCCCTTTGGTCCCTAGTGCTTTGTCCAGTGCCCTGCATGCACTTTTATATTATATATGCCATTCTTTCTGCCTGGAAACTTGAGAATGTCCATGGCATCCAAAAAGTGTCCCTTTACATCAAAAGCGGTTTTGATCAGCTAGAAAACAGCGATAGTAAATACGAATCATTTGCAGAATTCTGCAACTGAGCAAATTTCAGTGTTTTTGATTTGATTACATTATTGAATACATTTTATTACTATTTATGATTTTTGATAATTATTTATAGTTATTTATTATATTATAATTTATTATTTCGTGTTTCAAACTTTATCATACCCGGGATGTCTACTAGACTCTTGTTTGGACAGATTTAAGTGAGTCATTCCTAAGAATTACAGGCCCACAATATAAAACGCCAAATTTCTATGCGAAACAATGTACCGCTTTGAGACGCAAAAATCTGACATAATCATACCGCCAGGGAGGGTAATATGTGTGTAGGTTACAGGCACGCGCTTTAAATTTGGTGATATAATTAAACAAAACTCTTCTTTATATTCACAGCAAGACTTCCGGGCAAAATGGAAAGAGCTACAGATCCTCTTAAGAAAAGAGCATCAACTGCTTTATGGTAATAAAATCAGTTATTAATTAGTCCCTCCTGTGATTTTCTTGTCTAGCTATAATAATGTAGATTTTCGAGAAGTATTTATCTTCAGCTAAACCCTTTTCCTATATGAAATATCATAGGGAGCTGTTAAACCCCTGTCATTTTTTGTGGAAGATGTCCTTTTACTTTCTGGACCCAACATTAAGTTGATATTAAACTCAATTATAAAACTGTTATACAGTATATTGAAGTTTACTAATCCTTAGATGTAGTGGCTGCATTAGTTCTATTTTTTTTTATGTGTTTTTCTTTCATTTCATCTGGTGATCTGGCCAGTAACATCCTGCCTTGGGGTGTCTCCACAGGTGCAATGGAGACACCTTTTGGACAGCAGCATTGGCAGCACAATTCCTCTCCCCTCCCAAAGCACCCCCCCCCAGTATATATCTGTGCCCCACTCTACATAACATTCTAGCACAAGTCCTCTACCTCCCAAAGCGACCCCCCCAGCACATACCAGGAACCTGGGTTTTGTTTAACCATGCGCTTAAGCCCATCCCACTGTAAAGTTTGGCCAAACCCATTTCACTGTAGGCTACTACCCCCTCCCCAAGTGTCCCTCATTCTCAAGTTTGAAAGTTGGGAGGTATTGACAATGTATTGTTTTGCAGCTTATCAATTCTTAAATGTAGTGGCTGCATTTGTTTTTTGTTCAGGCTTTTTTTTGTCCTTTATTTGCACCCGGTGATCTAGCCAGCAACACACCTCCTGTCTTAGGTTGTCTCCATACCACTGGAGGAGCAATGGACCCAACCTTTGACAGCAGTATTGTCAGTCTGTGGAGAAGGTACTGTTAGACTAGCAGATTTAAATGGACTTGACTAACAAATTAAAGCCCAACTCCAGCTAACATGTTTTAAGCAGCAAAAGCAATGTGGTCTTTGTTTTTGGGATAAACATTTTACATACATGAATAAAAACTGATCATTCTAAGCACCCTTGTGGGTTTTAAATTGTTTGTCTCAACCATTAACTGCTGCTTTTACTGGACAGCTGGTCTGATAAAGAAAGTTAAAAAAATAACAGACTTACTGGACCAGATCATCAGGTGAAAATAAAGCTAAAAGGAAAACGAATGTAGTCACCATATCTAAGAATTGCTATTCTGCAATATTTTACATTTTTGAATTTGGGTTTAATAGTTAGCTCTGTAATGGCAGAGGACAGACCCCATGTAACACATAACAGACCTGGAGGCATGAGATAAAATTATTGTATAATTAAATAAAACAATAAAAAACTATAAAAGCCAGGTGGCGGTTCTGGGGGTCTGGAAACAGGAACTGGTCTTTAAACACATGGAAGCAAGCGGGTAAAAATGTGAAACCGATCCCCTGCAGCTTCTGAATGCCTGCGGGAGGGAGAGGAGGAAAAGCCAGCCGCAGAAGGGAAATGGAGAGGATCGGTTTCTCTATATGCTGCCCCTCCTATCCAGGTCCTCCTGCCCCACTGTTTACTCTCTCCTGCCCTCCCCTAAATGTGTCATGACGGTGCAATTGTTAGTTACGTAGTGCCGTATAGCAAAAAATGGCCTGGTCATGAAGGGGGGTAAATCTTCTGGAGGTCAAGTGGTTAAAAAAAAATAAAAAACACAAAAATAAACAACTACTGACACCAATGGAGTGAAGCAGGCTAAATATAACCAAAAAAAAATGGCTGCTCAGTCTAATATTCCCGGGCCTATTTTTGTCCCAATCCAGGCCTGTTTCCCACTGCCGCCAATGTTCCCCACACTGCCGTGACGTCCCGCATACCGCTACATGTTCGGATAATGTTAGCTGGAGAAATTTAGAAGTTTCATGGTTTTTTTTTAAAATATTTTCTATGGCTATTATAATATTTGAAGTTTTATTTTTTTTTTGGGGGGGGGGGGTGTCTTGCCTAGGGTACAAAGTAGTCTAGCACCGGCCCTGCTGTCCAGTACATATTCAATAACAACTCAAAATGTGTACTTGCTGAGAATACACTACTACCATTTCCCTTTTTACAAATAATAAACGGTAATAATCCCAATAAAATGAATTACATGAACTGGAAAGAACAACGGAACATTTTACAACTCAAACCGCAAGCCTAGTTTACTCAATAACAACTAACAACAGTAAGCCACAATTCTATCATTAAAACTATTATGAGACATTTGCTTGATAAATCACTACAGATGCAGGACACATTTATTTAGCCTCATTCACACAGGACTTTTTGCAGCTGCTTCTAGGGGCATCAGGTGTTTTTTTTTTCCTGCCTCTAAACTCCCCTGCATGTTAGCCTATGCGTCCATGCACACATAGGCTTTTAGCAGCTTTTAGTGGCAGAAGCTTTTAGGCCTAATGTACACGGGACTCTTTTTTAACCTCCCCTGAACGATTTTTTTGACAGCTAGAAACCGAAGCTTAAAACGGCCGTTTTGCCGCGTTTTACATGCTGCGGTTTGCTGCGTTCACGTCTAGAAGAATTTTTTTTTTTTTAATGACAAATGCAAGTTAGGCGTTTAGGCGCATTTGCAAGCTGTTACAAGCATTTGGCGTTTCTGGGACTGGGACCCATGGTAGGGCCGGCCCTGGGTATGGGGACTTCCTGTCTGATGCCAGGATAAAATTGAATTGGGCTGAGCGCTGCTCAGCCCTTTACAGGAAGCATTGTATTGTGTCAATAAATACAAGACTTCCTCTGAGTAGCTGAGGTAGAGATACGGACATCATCTGCTTGTCTTTCCAGATGAGCCAATGAAAGGAAGATTTGTATTCATTGATAACACTACAAGGCTTTCTGTGAATGGCTGAGCAGCTCTCAGCCCAACTTGATTTTGTTCCAGGAACAGGACAGGAAGTCCCCGTATCGGTGCCAAAATACAGCATTGTATACTGAGTGTACCTCATGCTACATAGAGATTATACAACACTCCCAATGATCACATCTATTAGTAAATGAAATAGTTCTTTAGACCAGCATAGCCCAAATTAACTGTTTAAAGTAAAAGTATACCTGGATTTTGGCCTTAAAGCTCCATCCATGACCACACATAATGCAGTAATGCAGTACTATAGAATAATGCAGCAATGTATACACCATCTGGCCACAAGGTGTCCTCTTTAGTCTGTTAGCAGGGTTGAAATCTGAGAGCTACCAGGGGTTGGGTGTCCATCTTGGGGTATGGCAACATAGGGATATAAATAGAGATGGAGGATTCTGGTGGGAGCTGCCGCAGAGTGAAGTAACACCAGCCATAATTTATTTTGGATAGACCTGCTCAAATGGAATCATGTAGTTGGCAAACTTTCTCACCAACAAGCATCCGATCCCAATAATCCACATTCCTCTTATTGAGGAATAGATGGACTTTGATCCCTTGGCATTGGACTCATTTCTTCGCATTTGCTCTCTCAGACTTGTTGCATTCCATTAATAATTCCATTAATTGCCTCTGGTTATTAAGAAATGTGCCACCGTTGTGGGAGCATGGCTGATTAGATGAAATTCTGTTATGCCTTGATTATTAAGTAAAGGTGTTGAAAAAGCATCAAGTAGAAAAGCAGACTGGGCATTGCCTTATACTTCTGACCATAGGGGACGTCCCCTGGATAGTGGGTATGTGTCCTGTGACTATGATGTCTCTAGCTGTTGGTGAAAGCTGTTGGTGCAATGGGCTGGATATGCCACAGAGTTCTGGTTGGGCCACTCTTGGTTGCTTTTAGGGTGTTCTAAGGGTCGGAGCTAACAGTGAGCTCCTACACACTGGCAAGTACACACTATATGAGGATATACTATGTATATTTTTTATTTCAGAGGTTTACAAACACTCTAAAGGAAAAGTAAGGAAATGGTCAGGAAAAGTATCTGTCTAGCACTTCATGACTGTAATGTATTTAATCCTTTATTTTCAGGGTCTGTGAATGAGCGCAAAATACGGGAAGAAATGAACTGCCTTAATTCCAAAATGTCTCAGAACCCCACACCAGGTTCCTTCTTGAACAAGCATCGAATGTCCAGTTCAAGCAGCACCAAGAGCCACACTGGTTCCATAACGCTTAGCGAGGACGGTTTATGGTCCATGTCTGAATGCGAGGAGGATTCAGGAACTGAAGCCTTCAGTCGGCAGTCTAGTATTGAAGAAGACTGTTTCGTCTTAAAGTTCAATGGTCTCTCATTAAGGAAGTCTTCACTAGCACGCCATAGAAGCATTAGCATAACTAGCAGTGAAAGTGAACCAATGTCACCAAACTGGGACTCTATAAGCCTCTCCAATTTTTTTGGGACATTACCTCGGAAAGTCAGACGAGGGAGTATCAGAAAAAATTTCCTGAAGTTCATCCCGGGTCTCCAGAGATCGGTGGAAGAGGAAGAATCTCCTTTGTGACTCTTGTACAATAGACAGAAAACCAGCATTAATAAATTAAAGCAAGTGATTACATGTACTTATCTAAAGAATGTACTCTGGAGGTTTCTTGATTTTAAGGAAGGACAACTGTATCTTAAAATAAGGGTGGATATCCAAAAGAGATATACAGTACATAATTTCTAATTACAAACAGGGACAGACATAAATTCTAACCACACACTAGAGCAGCCGTTCTCAACCTTTGCAACACAGAGGAACCCTTGAAATAATTCTCCAGTCTCGGGAAACCCCTGCTAAAAATTAAAAATCTACAACTCATGATACATTAGTGTGATGGTCAATGGGAAGAATGCTCCTTACACTTGTGGTCATTGGGAAGAATTACCCTCTTACAGATACCTAAAAAGATCAATTATGTCAGTGGGAATTTATCTGAGCGGAAGAAATTGACCATTGCTCAAGGAACCCCTAGCAACCTCTGGAGGAACCCTAGGGTTCCACGGAACCCTGGTTGAGAAACCCTGCACTAGAGGAAGGAGGGGTGTCACATACCTATATGAGGAGCACAAGATGATGAGGGTGGCCTCTTGCACAATTCCCATCCGAGAACCCCTGGAGTTGGAAACAGGGACTGCTAGGGCAATGGAAAGGCAGAGGTGCCAGAAAATGGAACAGTGGACTTAAACTTGGGAGCGCTAGTGTCAAGTAAACAGAAGCATAGCGCTAAGGGCACCCCATGTTCACCCAGTCCAGTAGAGAGCAAAAGCTGAGATTGAGCACTGGGCAGGAAGGCCCTAAATCATGAGCAGGATCAAGGCCAGAAACAAGCAAAAGTTTTCCAACCTGCAGGCAATGAGGTACAAAATTGATAGTCAGAATCTTGGTCAAGAGTCCAGATTGAGGTCAGTAACACAGGTAGGCAGCAGACATAAACAGGCAGGGATAGTTCAGAGGCAGGTCAATAATGGAGTCAAGCAGATTTCAAGATCAAGGGTAACAGGGATACACGCTAAAAAGAAAAATCAGCAATGATCCCTTAGGTTTAAAAAGTCAACTAGGCACCAAAATCTGTGGTAGATGGAGACAGGATTGTGCGTGTGCATCCTTGCATGCTTAGTTAGGCTTCCATGCATATTTGCATGAAAAAGAGCACAATCTCTCTGATGGCTGACAAGAGGTTCCTGACAAGGGGGTAAGGGGAAATGGTAGCAGGTTTTCTCGAGGCTCGCACAATCATTGTCCCTAAATCTTTCACACAAGGTCTACTTGTCCAGTATTGGACCACTCCTATGAGATGGATCCCAGCAAACTGTATCCCTGCTTGCGGAATTGTCCAAGAGTCTATGCAAAGCTCATCATTGTCCTTCATCCCAGTCATGTGAACTTTCATTTTCATTCCACGAATGCTCCAGAGGGCTATAGTGCTCAATGTGCTAAGGACCCCCACTTCCTTCATTGGAGGATCAATCGGTATCACTTCTCAGAAAGCCTGTTTAATCTGATTATGGTCGCCATACGCTCTAACACAAAGCTCCTCGCATTTTGCTTTTTTGAGAGGCTTATGTTATCTTATATCAAAGTTGCATAGGTATGAATTTTACAAGTTCCAGCATTATCCAATGGGATGGTGTGGCGAGGAAGGTATATAATAATAATAAAAATAAATAATCCATTAATACATATTTGAGGTCATAGTACCATCAACAACCAATCCCTGACAGACCCCTCTCCCATACACAGGGATGCCGGATGTCATATGACCCTCCTTTTGGAGCGCCCCTTCGTTTTTAAACGGTAGTACCTCTGTATATTCCTTTGACAACCTTTGAGCATGATCTTTGTTTTCTCTTGTACCTGAGTTTGAGTGATTATTGGAGGCATATGTAAAGTCCCACTATTTTGACTTTTGTGGTCAATGATACATGACAGAGGAAAGCATGACTGATGAAATTGGAACTTCTTTTAAGCCATCAGAAATGAATTCCAAATGTATGATATGTTGACACAAACAATGATACCAAAATTGCAAGGTTTGACGTGAACCTTTACTTTGCCATACAAAGCCAACAGATTCACTTTAATGATGCACATGGGCACCACGACACATACAAATCTATCCTTCACTCCTATACCACAACATTTGGTCACTGGGAGCTAATAATTTGCTTCTGGATATGGGAAAACTTGCGACTTTCCACTCTTCCTCTCTTGTAATTGTGTCGGTTCCTTTTTGGCACTCAGCCGTGTCACATAGGATGAAAAGAGGCTTTTTAAAAAAATGTTATTGTAACCTGTAAGTCACATACGTTATGCTTTCAAAACAAAGGGTCAGTAAATGGTTCTTCAGACATTAGGGGGGCCAGACTGTGGTCACTGGGTGTAGAAAAGATGTCAGTGGGAAAAAACAATGCACCATCTCTGGTGTTAGCGAAAGGAATTGAGCCCTATTATTGGTGTCATTAGAAGGAATAGTGTCCCATCATTTGTGTCATTGGGTGGAATAGTGCCCCATCATTGGTGTAATTGAGTCCCATTATTAGTGTCATAGGGTGAAATTGAGCCCCATCGTTGGTGTCATTGAGCCCCATCGTTGGTGCCAATGGGAGGAATGGGGCCCCATCGTTGGCCTCATTGGGAGAAATTGGACCCCATCATTGGTGTCATTGGGGGTGATTATGCCCCACTGTTAATATCAGTGAATGAAATAGTCCTCAAAGGGCTGGATAAAAGCAAGCAAAGGGCCACATCTGGTCCCAAGTCTGCAGTTTGGAGACCACTGTTCTAGCTAGAGTGCTGATGCACACTCATTACACTGTATTTGTAGAGGAGCAGCATTGTCACTTTGAGACCAAAAGTGTATTGGGGCTACAGAACGCTTCCCCCTTCTCATCCAAAAACAGTTCAGGGTTCAGAGAAGCAACCTGTACAGAGCTTCTAAGCCTGCTTAACCTAACCCTGCAGAGTGCACATTTAAAGTATATGTGAGCCCTTACCTTGTAAAACAATGCATTCAGTAATAGAAATGAAAGGCAAAACATGTGTGTATATATAAAAAAAATTATAAATACATTTTTCTTTTTTTTTTTTTGATCACATACTTTCTGTTCTCAGCTGCATAAGTAGCTTAGAGAGCTAGGGGTAGAGAAACAGCAGTACACTGTTTTTACAAGTAAATGGCTGTGCAGGGGGGGGGGGGGGGGG